>PVIU01004612.1:0-124379 GCA_004026605.1 Ondatra zibethicus
TTAATTATGTTCTTGAATGGAAAAAAATAAAACAAAACAATGTATGGAAAAAAAAAAAGAATAAAAATTTAGGAACTGAAAAAAAAAAAAAAGAAACACAAACGTAGTAGATTTCAATAAAAATATTCTGCTTATTTTTCTTTACTCATTAAAAAGGATGAGTCATTGCCAAAATCTAGATTACTGCTTCATGGCCCCTCCTTGTCATCTATGAGACTGATTAATTTATGTAAGGTGGTAGAATTGTTAGGTTTTGTCACACTGATTCCATCAGTAAAGAACTATCTTTAATTTGTTACTAACCTGCATCTGTCCTGAACTGAATCTTGTTCAGAATTCATGGTGAATCACTTTGTAAGCAAATAGGTAATTCCTCTCAGAAATGCCTCAGTGTCAGCTGAGCGTATTTTAGTGACTGATTCCATAAGTTCGGAAAACGTGTCCGCAAACACAAACATTCAGAACATCACTAACACAAAGGCTTTCCTGATGCATGCTTGCAGTTCTCCACGTTTTTGGCGATGTCCTGGTTTCCTATGTTCTGCACCTGTGGAGGAGCTGGGCCTATGGGTAGTACTTGGACTCAGAAAGGGCAGCTTTCCAGCTACTCAGAAGCTAATTCCACCACACTGATTTGCTCATCTCATCTCTCTGCTGATGCAGGCTCACTTCACATCCTCCACCTGAATCATTATTGAGACCAGTCTTCAAATGGGATGCTAATGTCAGACAGACACGGTATTTTATACCAAGAATCCAACCTTACGCTGGGAAGATGGCTCAGCTGGTAAAGCACTTGCCACATTAGGTCCCTAAATGCTGGGGAGGCATGTGACCTACCTTTATCCCCAGTGTTTGGGAGGTGGAGAGGGAGCATCCCCAGGCCAAGCTGGCTGGCTAGAGTAGCTAAATCAGGGTGTTCTTAGTTCAAGTTAGGGACCTTGTCTCAGTGAATGAGGTTGAGAATTTTGGAAGATATATGGTATCAACCTTTAACTGCCACAGGCATGAGTATATACACCTGTACACACATATACATTACACACAAACTCTCTTGTCTCTCTCTTATCTTTCCTCATGTCTCAGTGGGTATTTGGAACATGATAGCATTGCTAACAAAGGCTGTTGGACCCATGCCTTGAAATGGGAAGAGAGAGAAGCATCTCTGCAGCCTTTCATGTGGGCAACAGACGTTGTTAGCCCCTGACCATCTGCATCTGTTATGGAAACAGGCTAGTTGTTCCACTGTGTCTGAGCACTATGTGGAGAGAACCGCGGTTCCCTTTTCCCTTCAATCAAGCCATTTCAGAGGGGCCCCGCGGCATCAGTGCATGCCCAACATTGAGTGGCAGCTGGGCTGGAGGGAGCTACCATGAAGGCCAAACACCTGGCCCTAGTCCTAGTTCTGTCATTCAATGAGTCGGTTCAGGAAAGACACTCGGTTTAAGTCTCAGCCTGGTTCCTTGTTTAGAAAAAAGGAAATAGGAAGGTAAAAAAGGAAAGAAGTGTTTCTTGCAAACGTGAAATGCCAATAGTTGTGGAAGCCTCTCTGGTGCAAATAGAATACTGAGCCAAGCTTGTCATTTCTAATGAAGAATAAAGAAGCATTTGAAGCGTGCAGAAAGTGCTGTGTAGTAAGCAAATGTGTATCACCTCAGCTTCAGCACAAAGCAAAACAGAACAGGAGTGGTCTGTGTCTACATCATATAAACGTCCCTTCCCCATATAAAAGTAATTTGAGAATTTAGCATGTATCTGTCCCAGGCACGTATTTTACAATGTAATTATTTGATTATGACTTCTAAATAACACAAACAGAAGACAGCATCATGGCATCCTTCACGTTTAAACAAATGACATCTTGTTACACTATTTTGACACTTCTTTGTCTAGTAATGCATTTTGAGGAAGCATTCTTACCCCGTACATATATTTGAAAACTTGTCTTTCATTGACAAATTACTCTTATAGGGATAGAATACTGCATGCTGCTCTTAGTAAGGTTCAGATGCATTACACTTTTGCCTAAACTTGGTACCGTCCAAATTTGAAATTGCTGGCAAATTGGTGGTGTGAGACACCTTCTCTTCATGATGGAGCCTGCATTTTCCCAATTGGTGATGCTGGCCTTTCAAAATGCCCTCTGCCCATTCAAATTTCCTTTTCTGGTGCATTCACACCTATTTACATGTATCCCCTCTCTCTCCCCTCCCCGCCTTTGTTCTATATTTACTATTGATTTGGAGAAACTTTCCTTATTCTAGATGCTAATACATTGCTGTGTTTTCACTTTTCCAGTGGTGGTGATGCATTTGAATTAAAATTTTAACATGGCTACATGGTGTAGGAGGTTCTTCTGTATTTGTGTTGATTTCATTGGTGAATAAAGAAACTGCCTTGGCTGTTTGATAGGGCAGAAATCAGGTAGGTGGAGTAGACAGAACGGAATGCTGGAAAGAAGGCAGTGTGGCAGACGCCATGGTTCTCCTGCCCAAGACTGACTCTGGTTAGAAGATTTTCCAGTAAGCCATGACCTCGTGATGAACACAGATTAATAGAAATGGGTTAGATCAAGAGTGAGAGTGGGCCAAGAAGAGGTTAGATATAATGGGCCAAGCAGTAATTTAATTAATACAATTTCTGTGTGGTTATTTCAGGTATAAGCTAGCTGGGTGGCCGGGAGCTGGGCAGCCAGGATGAAAAGCAGGCTCTCTCTCCTTCAACAGCTACACACCAGTTTCTTTCTTTGTAGTCTATACTTTTGTGCTTAAGATATTCTTCTCTAGTCTCAGTTCACAAATATACCCAATTACAATTTAATTAAAGGTTTACAGTTTTGTTTCTCATGCTTTGGGTTTTCATTCATCTTTAATTGGTCTTGCTTATGTCACAAGCTATGAGCCACCATTTTATTTTCCTTATAGTCAATAGTCTCAATACAATTTTTTATTATTGTTTATTAACCTATCTGTTTATTTATACTTTGGATTTTCAAGACAAGATTTCTCTATGTAGCCCTGGCTATCACAGAACTCATTCTGCAGACCAGGCTGGCATCCAACTCAGAGATCCACCTACCTTTGCCACCCAAGTGTTGGGATTAATGGCATGAACTACCACTGCCTGGCTCTAAACAATTCATTAAACTATATTTCCTTTCTTGTGATATCACACATGTCACTGATATATCACACACACACACACACACACATATATATATGCCATACATAAATATGTCCACATGGTCTATTTATCTATTCTTGATCAGAAATTATACTGTTAAAATTACCATGGCCTTATAATGTCTTGACTGAGGGTATCAACAAGCTTGGCAACCCTCCCAACCCTGTTCTCCTTCATAATTGTCTTGGCAGTGTGCTTCCTATTGTGTATACATTTTCAAATTATCTTGACAAATAATTTGGAAAAATTCTATGAAATTTCCACTGGGTTGCATTAAATAATACATTAATTTGGTTAGAGAGAGAGGATGGGATGTACATCACTTATATAGTGATTTAAATGCTTGCCCCTTGCCAGAGTCTGTGATAAAATTGTACAGGGAGGATCTTATTCCGGACCTGACTTATTAAACCACGTTATTTCTACATCCCACCTGGCTCTCCATTCCCATGACAGGCCCCTCTTCTCTCTGAGCAAATGTTCTATCTACTTTCCTCGGTTTTTCTGATCCTTGCAGATTCTTTTCCTTCTTCTTGGGGAACTCTTGGTTCTCATTTCACTAACTCCCAAGGTTCATACATTTTCCTTTCTTTAGAATCCCCTTTGTCTTCTTCAGGAGGGTGATGTGCAGTGGGCATCCTTATTGGTCCTCATGCCTCTACTTCCATAAGCTTCCTACAGTGCTTTTCTCTGTTTCCTAGGGATTCTCAGACGAGTGAGGACAGGGATTATTCTGTGTTGCTCTTGGAGGTCTCTCTAGCACCGATGACTTCTTAATACCTGGTCCCTGGTTGGTACTCAACACACAAAGTTTTGTATATTGATTATCTACTAGAAAGAAAGTGCTTGTGATAGGCAGGCTTTGTGGGCAGTTAGGATGCACAAAAAATTAAACTTGCCTGTAGGGATGACCTAAGTGTGGTGGCTAACCAGACTCGTATGTATAAATCATCCTAGAGTAGACTGTTGGAACTTATGGATCAGGGTAGCAAGTGGGCTAAAGCCTTGTAAAACTAGATGTTCAAATGCCAGGACTCACATGGGAAAAGGGAAGAAATAATTCATACAAATTGGCCTCTGGCATCCTCATACTCATGCTGTGGTGTGTGCAGCTACATACGTGCAGGCACGTGTGTGCACACACATACACAATAAATAAACATAATACTTATAATAAAGAAGAGTTAATGTATTAAGGGTAAGTATACAAAAAGGTAGTGTGTTATAATCAGTTTTCCTCTTGAGTGTATATAGGTTTTAGGATCACTTTTGCTGTTTGGTTTGAAATGTAAGTATACTGTAAAATTCCATAGACACTTTAGTCATTATTATTATATATCAAAGTTATAAAAACTTCCAATTCCACGGCAGATAAGAGTTGATTTTATTAAGATATTCCGGGAGGAGATTCTTGGCAGTTTCTAGTTAGCTCTGTCTGCCATTCTCCATAATTTCTCCATGCTTTTCTAACTCGCCTGTACCAGGTTTCAGAACAATGGATGGGACAGTTTCTTATTTTTCGTCACTTGAATTTGAGTTCCAGCTGCCCCTCCATCACGTGGTCTCTTGCTATTTTCCTTTCTTCTAGCCTCAGTCCTTGATCAGAGCAGCCGTCCTTTCTGGACTAACTAGTGGTGTAGGATGGAGCGTACAGTTTGAAGGTAGCTTATTCTTTATTCTCCACCTCCTCACCATCGGTTTCCACAGTGCCACCTCCATCCAGACGAGTCACCCAAAGGCAGGATCCGGAGTTTTTCCTTAATCTTTGATGCCTGGCACCTAGAGGGCCATAACTGCTGATCTTTCTCAGACTTTTTTTTTTTTTTGCTTTAGCAGATTGATTGATTTTTGCTTTTGATTTTTGTCAAGCACGTTACTGATTCAGCTTTGTTCCCAGCCCTTAAGAGAAATTTGCTAGAGAAATCAAATATGTAATTTGTGATTGGATACTTGGATCACCTACATAAGTTACTAGTTTGAATTGCTGTTGATAATCCAATATGCAAAGATGATGTAACCAAATCATAAAAAGCAGACTAACAATTTTGTTCCAAAGTAAATTTCTAGTAATAAAAATTTGCCAACAACTTGCAACTTGTTGATATGAGAGGGCCAACATCATTGATATTTTTTTAACAGGGGCAGAAAGGAAGTGCTTGTTTTCGGGGAGCCAAACTTCTACTACAATACCTACTAAGATAATTACGTAAAAATATCCCGAGCCTGGAGGCTTTAATGCCGACTCCATGCTAGGCTCTTCTGTGAACTATTTGACTCTTAACAAGTCACTGTGTCTCTGAGAAACATATTTTACCTAGAAAATCAGGAGATAAGTTCAACGAGACTGATAGGCTTAGATCTGACCAGGCGGCAGTGTGAATGTTGACATTGCTACTGGGAACACAAAACCGGGAGGAAACCAAAAGCCTGCTCTGATCTCCAGCTTTCTCACTGAGAAAATAGTGGTGGTGATAGCTGACTGGGCTCACTGTTAAAACCAGGCAATGCCTGGTACTGAGAATAACTAGCATAACTAGCCAAATGTTCACAGGCTGATGTTTTGAAATGGGTTGTCGTGATTATCACTACATGCTAGATGTTTTAAATGTAGCATCCCAGTGGCTCCCAAGCTTTAGAATCCATCACTCACCTGGAGGTGGCGTCTCGGTCAGAACCATAGGTGAAGCAAATACGGCTGATCCAGGACCACGTTGAGAGCCACGTTGCTTCCCCTGGTTTCCTCTTCATCAAAGTTTTTGATATGGACATGTCTCGTCACTGCTGCATCAGCTAAGAAAGAAGCACTTGCCCTTGGGTTGAGTGCACTTTCCATGTAACTTTGCAACAGCTGAATGAGATTATGATGCCCTTTATTTCTTCAATTGTTTCATTTAAATGTTTCTAAAATTAAGGTGTATGAAAGAATCAAAGGCCAGAGGAACACGCGCAGGGCAGACTGAGGGAATACCTGGTGAAAGAGCTGTCATTGCTTGAGACTGTGATTCTAATGGTACAAACTCTGTCTATTTGACTAGCTCAGTCGGCTTGGTAATACAAAACAATTTGAACTTCAACTTATTCAATCCTTTAAGCATCCATTTATTTACTTATTTTTGTAAACACATGTGCTGCTCTGAACTCCAGCTTTCTCACTGAGAAAATAGTGGTGGTGATAGCAACGGGCTCACTGTTAAAACCAGGCAATGCCTGGTACTGAGAATAACTAGATGTAAAAACATCTCTGTGTGCATGCATGCCTTCTGTCTCTCTCTCACACACACAACCATGTGTATGCATACATGCATGTGCTATGGTGCCTATGTGGAACTCAGAGGAGAACTGTCAGGAGTCATTTCTCTTCTTCCATCTTCTGGGTTCCAGAGACTGAACTCAAGTAGGTAGCCTTAGCAGCCAGTGCCTTTACTCACTGAACCACTTCTTGCTGGCCCTAAATGTCTAGTTAAATATGGATTCATAATGGTGACTTAATGTCTTCAAAGAGATCGCAACATGATAGAACTGTGAAAAGAAAAGTTACAGTATATGCAGAAGAAAGCAGTGGAATTAAAAACTATAGAAACTGCCAACATTTATTTTTGATTGGATGATGGTATTTTCAAAGTTGGAAGCATAGACATGACCCATCATGCCTTGCAATGACCTGAGGTACTAAACAACTCTGTGAAAAACTTCCAGATTGGATGGGTCTGGCTGTCTGTCTGTCTCTCCCTCTACACACACACACACACACACACACACACACACACACACACACACACACACACACACAAAAATAGAAACAGCTTCCAGATTGCTCTGACAAGAAGATACCTAATGTGTGGTATGATTCAATTAAACCTGAGTATAATCTTTGGAAAGGCAGACAAAACTCTGACATGCTTCTCTATGCTCAAACATTAAAGAGCCAGCCACACAGATACTAACGATGCAGAGCTGAGATGAGGGCATAGGTTAGAAAAGTATGACTATGCTCAGTTACAGGAACGGATTGCTAAAAACACCCTAGAAAGTTAAATAATGAAAATCCTAGTCTTAATTGTAAGAGGACATAACTATATAGACAAATGACAATGTCGGTAAATTAAAATACCAAATAATTAATTCACTATGTCATTTCCCTTCCAGGAAATGAAACAAGATTGCATCTCAGCACCAATGTCTTCTGCATCATCTGCAACCAAGAAAATGCCACAGATGTTTACACCAGAACCCGCTGAGCGGCGTCTTCCTTAGAAATTCCAGTCATGGCTCTTATACATTGTTAGCTCTGAGGACTTTGGAATCCAAGTGTTTTTCTGCAACCCATTGTATCTTTAGGGAAAATGTGATTGTACCTGATGAGAGAATATTTTGGAAAATGAAGGTGGAAACAGGGCAGTCTTCCCTTTTCCCAGTTAAGGATGGAGAGTCCTGAACTTCAACACCAAGACTGCCCCAACGTGGGAGAGTCTTCCTCCACTCGGCCCTTTGGGGGATTGCTTTAGGAAGCAGAAAACAGACCAACTCAATTTCCTTTTCTTCTGACATTTATCGAAGTAAAATGATTAGATTATTTTGCTAATCTTCCTAACCTTCCCTTTTTTTGGGGAACCTGCAGCAATTTTCCCTCACAGTGGAAAGAATCATTTGTTTTTCTTTCCCATCTTTTTCATATTCATGGATAGAACTGTTGCCCTTTGAACAAGACAATTATTCCCTAAAACACAGAAATGAGTTTACTTCCCCCATGGTTCTGAAGTAATTATATAAACAAAATTTTAGAATGCAAGTGAGAATAGAAAATAGAAAGAGCTGTTGCGGAGTTAATTGGCTGGTCTTTTTCTGTAGATCTAATTTGGGATGTCAATTGAATTTTTGGAAATCATTGCTTATTTCCTTTGAGAATTATTTATTGCTCTGCATAATTTGAATGTATAATACATAGTTTGTTCACTTCTGCATTATAGCTTGATTGAGAAAAACTACTTTTATCAGGCAGAGATTAAAAAAATATTTTTGAATCAGTTTTCCTACCTTTCCAGCATTGGTTTAGAGAAAATAATATTCAGATTTAAAATGAGTAGGTAATGAATTGTTAGACTTAATCATGGTTAAATTCTTTCCTGACACTGGAAAGACAGTCGAGGTGCAGTGGGAAGGTTCTTAGGGGATGTGAACTGTATTTTACGTTTTGTCTCTTACCAATTGTGACCTTGACAAACTTGTCCCACTCCCACTCCCCCTCCCACTCTAAAATACAAATGTGTAAAATAATCTCTGATGCTCCCAATCCTTCTGTCTCCTCTCTCTTCCTTCCCTCTCTCTCCCTCCTTTCTTCTTTTCCCCTTTCCTTCTCTGCCTCTCTCTTTTCCAGTCACTTCTTTCTTGGTCTTGCTCCCTTCTTCCTTGTAAGAGACAGCACACTGACTTCAGAATTAGGCAAATGTCTGACAGGCTAATTCTGCAATGTGGTGGCTCTGGCAGTTTGCCTCACCATTCGGGCCCTGTCTCTTGCATTGCAATATGATAATCATCCACACTTTGAAGGTGACTTTCAAGAAAGACCCTGTCAGCCTAGGAAAAGTACATGGCCTAGGCACACACCAGACCCTCCATAAACGGACAGCTGTTACTCTGTAATGTGGCTGTGAAGAGCATGTGCGAGGACAGCCATAAAAGTCCCTTATCAACATGAAAAATGGTGTCAACTTGAAATGCAGAGTTAGCACCTGCTCCTTTTGTAAGTCTAACTCAGTCTTGAGTGCAGTAGCTGGGCTTCCTGCCAGCGCCGCTCTCTTTCTGCCTGCCCAGGACTTGCAAAGTGCCCGCTTCCAAACTACTGTGAATTTTCACAAGTTCATAAACTGGTCGCTCAAATGTCACTTACAGAATGACTCCTTGGCAACTGAAACTGAAGCCAAGATCTTTCTTGGTAAAGCAGACAAGTATTTTAAAAAATGATATTCTAGGTAACTGAGCATGCAATCTCCTTGGTGCAATTACATTGACTAGAGAATTGTGTCTCCTCTCTATTGGCAACTCCCTATCATTTTCCACTGCTTGTGTGTGTGTGTGTGTGTGTGTGTGTGTGTGTGTGTGTGTGTGTGTGCACTTGCACCTGACACACTGTAGGCAAATGACAAACATCAGTCATGTCAGTGATGGAAGGGAGGGCAATTTTGTGTGTGTGTGTGTGTGTGTGTGTGTGTGCGTGTGCATATTCTTCAGCGAAAACACATCTGACTTTAAAATTCATTTAATTACTCCCATTTTCTCTCCCCTTATTACATCTTTGCCTGCCAATTCATGGTTGCTCACAAATGCTTTTAGTTTTGGAAATAAAACATAGGCGCACTGCTGTATTTTTAAACCCTCAAAGGTAAGACCTAAAATGCTTTGAAATTGCTTTGAAAACTGACCTAACAGAAATGTCATCATGAAATATTCAACTTATATAACACTGTCTAAGAACACCGACAGTTCTCCTCGTACTCAGCGAGAAGTAGCCAGACCTAGTCACTCTGTTCACATCCTCTGATTTCATTCTGACAAGATTACACACATTAGACATGTAACATTTAAAATAAAGACATCTGCCCATATTCAGTCTGTCCTAGAATTCTTTCTATTATCTCTCCAACACTGATTCTTTTAAAATTAACATTTGTTTGTGTGTAATGTATGTTTATATGCATGTTCATGTGCATGAGTACTGACTGGTAAGGAGGTGTGAGGCGTGGGTGTGGGGGTCAGAGGATCTCGGGTGTCCTCACTTTCGACCTCAGTTAAGACAGGCTTTCTAGTGTTTGCCATTGTGTGTTTGCCAGGATGCATGGCCTATAAGCTTCCAGGGTTTCTCTGGCCTCCACCTTCCATCTTGTCACAGGAGTGCTGGGGTAGCACACAGCCACGGTAGCATCAGCTTCACGCATGCTCTGAGTATCTGGGTTCAGGTCCTGACACTTGCTCAGCAAGCACGGTACCCCGAGCCCTCTCCGCAGCCTTTGGCTAACTCCGAAACTATCTCTTGATTTTTATGTCATGCTGTGGGATGGGAGCTTCAAGCTATTCATGTGTGTAAGTCAGATAGACTCTCAGGAACAGACTACTGCTCAGAGGGCATTTGGTCCAGAAACACGCAAAAATACATTTTGTTTTGTTTTGTTTCCCCAAAAATACATTTTAAAAAACTTGTTTGGGTTAGCATACAAAGAAATGGGCTTTGTTGTGACATTTTTATACATATATGCCATTATATTTTCTTCTCTAACCTACCTCTCCCCCTCTCACTGGGCCTCCCTTTTCCCCAAATAGCGACTTCTGCTTCAGGACGTGTGCACCCCATTACTCTATTGCTTTTTCTCCCTCCCTCTCATGCTCCTTTTCTGTTTTTATTCGTCTTCTACTTGGATTGAAATCACTTTCTCTAGATTTAAGAATGTTCTTCTGTGATTTTATTCAAAATTTTTATGCTATCAGTATCAAGTTCTTTGCCTTCTATACCTATAATTTGTAGATCTGGTCTTTTTTATGGCGTTCCCAAACTCTTTCATGGCCTGTTCATGTTTTTAAATTTTTTCTTTTACTTGAAAGGGAGATAAAGTTCCCCTAGCTGATCTCTGGGCCCGGATGTTTTGTCCTCCACATTGTCCAGACTTTGTTGCTGAGGTTCTCTGAGCTTTATAGTTTGATTACTGGCTTTTTCATTGCCAGCATCATTTTAGTTTCTGTCTGTTTTTCAATAATTCTTCTTTTTTATGGAAGTCTGAGTTCACATCTTGAAATGGCCCCTTCTTCTTCTTTCATTCAGCTCTTCTATTTTCTTATAAATAGCGTATCCATATCGTCTTTGAGTTTTTTGAACACACTTAGAGTGATTTTTTTGAATTCCAAGAATGTTTTTCTAAGTGGCTCTCAGTGGGGTCATTAACATGGGATTGATTAATTTTGGAGGAAACACATTGTCTTTTGAGTATTTGTATATGTGTGTGTCTATGTATGTGAGTGTGTGTGTGCATGTATGTATGTATGTATGTATGTATGTATGTATGTGAGTGTGTATATTGTTTTTGTTTCTTGCAGGAACTTGTACATCTGGTGTTAGTTTGTCGGCTGAGTCTGCTTTCCTCCCTCCCTCTGTCCCCTCCTCCCTCCCTCCCTCCCTCCCTCCTTCCCTCCCTCCCTCCCTTTCTCCTTCCTTCTTTTCTTTCTTTTCCTTCTCTTCAGTGTCTCTCTTCTTTGCATGGAGACATGCTTACTCTTTAGGAAAGGACTAAATCAGAGAAGGGTTTCGGTATTTTCCCTGTGTGATGCTGTTCAGGCTGTGGGCTCTATCTCTGGTCTTGCTTTGAGAATCAGCTACTCTCTGCCTGGTAGTCACTCTCCAGGACTAATCGACCCCTGGTCACTCCCTGTTTCTGTCCCTGCATGTAGTTTCCTGAGCCCAGTGACTCTAGTCACTCTGGCCTATTTCTTGCTTCTATTGTCCCCACCATATGTTGTGGGTCCTTGCAGTCCAGAGTGCCTTAATACATGTACTGTCTGGCCTTATTCCCACCTCTGCCAAGTGTTGCTGGTCCCTGTGCATCTGGGTATCCTTGCTTGCGTCAGCTCAGCTTTTCCCACACTTCTGCAGGCTTCACATGCATGCTATACATCTTACCCTGGGATAAGCTCTGGCTCCAACCTTACCTCAGATGCTTGTTGTGAGGTCTGTGTGTCTGGACCCCCTAATCTGTCTCAGATATAGCCTATCCCTGTTTATACACTGTCCAGTATATTGCTGTGCTCTCCGCTGATGAGGGGTATTTCTCCCGCTCTTAGGAACTATAGTAGCCTGCAGTTCTTTGTGTAGTATTGATGCCTCATGGTCTTTCTCCACCCACTACAGTTTTTTTTAATGCTAAAATATACAACTTCTGTCTAGTTTGATGTGACTCTCAGAGAAGTTTTAATTTTGATTTCCTGAAGACTAAGCATTTTGAATATTGTTTCAAATATATATATATAACAAATTATATATATTATAACAAATATATATTTGAACAATATTTATATTTATATATATATTCCATGTCTGCTTTTTCTTCAAGAATAGTTTAATCAATTTGATAGCCTGTGTATTGACTGGATGAATTTTTGATATTTAATTTTTGGAGTTCTTTTGTTGTTGTTAATATTTTGGATATTAATCTTCCATTCTGTAGCCTGGCTGGTGGCTGTTTCCTTTTTGGAAAGTATCTTTGAAATTTCATGTAACGTAGTTTGCCAGTTTTTGGAATTATTTCCTCTGCTGTTGGGCCCCCTGTCTATCTCTGTCTCTTAATGTGTTTGTCTATGTTCTGCTTTATCAGTTGTAGAGTTTTGGGTCTTACATTAAGATCTTTAACCACTTGGACTGTTTTTTATTAATTATTTGTAGAGAAAGCTAAGGATCTAGGTTCAGTACTCTATATACTCATACCCAGTATTCCCAGCACAATTTGTTAAACAGTATCCCCCACCCTAATGTATATTTTTGACACTTTCTCAAAAATAAGGTGGCTGTAGCTATCTGAGTTTCTTTCTGGGTCCTCTATTCTATTCCAGAAGTATGCTGTTTTTATTACTACGGCTCTGTAATACAATGTGAGATCAGATATCCTGTTGTTCTTTCTGCTTAGGGCTGACTTGGCTATTTGAGGTATTTTGTACTTCCACATACTTTATAGAATTATTTTTTTGTCAAATTCTGTCATTGAAATTTTGATGGGAATTATTTTCAATCTACAGACTGCTTTGCTAATATAGTAATTCCTGTAATATGAATTCTGCCAGTCTCTGAGCATGGGAGGGTTTTCCATCTCCAGCATTTTCCAGCTTCCTCATGTTGGTTACGTTCTTCCCAGTGATGTCTCATAAAGCCCAGAGCGAGGTGTTCTTTCTTTAAGGGAGAAAAAGAGATTTTCATCTCCCTATTTTGATGCTGCACTGTATGTATGTGTATCCTCACCTGATGCTATATGTATAAGTATGATTGAATAAATTCAATGTCTTGTTATTTACATAATGACATGAAAGGTCAGCTCTTTTATATCTGACTGACATTAAAAGTATCTTTAAACATAAAAATTTCAGACTCAGTGTCATTTAGAAGGAGACATGAGAGACAGGGAGTTAATAGAAAAAGGGTAGAGCAAACATTTTAGCAGTCATTAAGATATGACTATTAGTGCCCCATTTTAAAGCCAAATTTAAAAGAACGCACTGTAACCATATTGTATAATTAAAATAAAGATTAGCTAGGACCTTTTTATAATTTAATCAAAATGTGAAATGAATCAGTGTTATGGCTCACATCCTATCACTGTATATAGAGAGGCAAGAACAATTACTTACGAATTTGGGAAGTAAGCATGCACCCAAAACAGGGGCCCTAGCGAAAAATGGAGTCTAGGAACTGTCTTCTTATTCAGCATGTTCTCTACTATTTTGGGAACTCCAGAATCAGGGACTAGATTCTCATAGCTAGGCTAATTACTTTAATAAGGCCTGTATTATTTAAACACAAATCTAAGTGGATGTCAGAACTGGATCTGGTGACAAATATTTATCCTCTCCATGGCACTTTCTCTCTGTGTCATTGTGCAGTTGGTTCTTGATCTCCCCTTGGGTGGTGCCAATTGGCTCTTTAACTCTTGCCAAGTGTACAAGGTAGGATGCCCGTTCCCCATGGGCAACCATGGCCTCTCTATGACTCTTTCCCCCAGATGTCTACTCTCCTCTCAGTTGCCAGACTGTCCCTGGGCCCTCCGAGAGCCATCTGCCTCCTCGGCTCCGCTTTCCTCATCTCTATGCTTCAGCCTTCTCATTATCTGCAGCCAAAACTCAACAACACCTGCATTATATCAAGGGTTACACCAGACCCGCAGATTCGGGAAGAAAGCAAGAGGCCTGTTGAGAGGAAAATTTCGACAGGGTGGAATTTTCTAGAGGTAGTTTGATAAACTTATTGATGGTCAAGTATTGTGGAAGATAAAAAGTAATTTATCGCACCCCCTAGATGGACTCTATAATTTGACAGAGCCTTTCAAGAGCAATACAGAAAGTGGATCAAAGCCAGTACAGAACAGCTTTCGTTTCTTTTGTGGCAAGGGGAGGTTTCATGTCCGGCAACCAGGAACTCAGTTTTGTTAGACTACCTTAACTCACGCAAGCTTGATTGTGGACATTACCCATTTTTATACATTTCCAGGCCCAATTACAGTTTTAAACATGTTTTATCTTCATGTCACAGATAGAGGATTTTAGATACCCTGATGGCCTGTTTGAGTCAGGATAGGCTCGTTTGAATAGGATTTTCATGAGTCAAGAGCATCTTTCCCATTGAAGAAAGTGGCACAGACCGGGAAATGTTGATGTTGATGGCTGTGCAGTCTGTTCTACTCACTGTTCAGAAGTCTGCAAACCCCAATAGGGAACCTTTCAAGGGTCCATACGAAGGCGGGAACTTTCCATACGTTACCTTGTGGAGAGAGAGACGTCACCATAGGCAACAGGATAGAGACAAATGTCTGGATGACACCCGAGCCAACTGTAGGCCCCAAACACAGTGTAACTCAACTCAACTAAAACTGCTGGAACAGAGCAACAACCCCAGAGGTGAACCTGTCCCCCTCAACTGCGCACCCATATTCCTTCAGCTTAAAACAAAGAAAGTAAAGGCAAGCTTGCTCCACAGAGGAGAAGCCTCTCAATTTCAGAACTGCTGGATTTCCCTCTGCAACGTTGTCCCCTGAAGCAACCTGAGCAGACATCTTTGGGTTATCATCATTACTGTAGCCCTCAGAGCACTGAGTGTGGTCAGGGCGAGAGTCCCTTCTTCCTTGCTCTTAGAGCACAGCTTTATTTGAGAAAAGAGTATGCCCAGTGAAACATTTCCTCTAGACACTCATGTAGCTAGGGTAACTATATGATCTATATTGCATTTATGGGATACAGGTAGAAATGACCTCCCTGCTCACTTTCTTCCTGTGGACCCTATTGATACAGAAACCACAAAAACAAAGCTAAATTCTGGGGAATCCTATCACTCCAATGAGGACAGTGCCATAGAAGATGAGCAGGCTCCAGCTCACCTTCCCTGCGTCTTTATGCGACACGAATAAACCTCTGCATGTAGATCGTTCGTACTCGCTACAAAAAGCAGATGCCTGACAAGACCGTTTTTCTGAAATAATGCCTTTTTTGGCACTAGAAGGGTTGTGTTCCTGAGATTTCAGAAGTCGTGAGTTCTGAAAGCTGGAAATTGGGGATGGAGAACTGGTTCAGTTGTCAAAAACACTTGTTTTTGCAGAGGACCTGAGTTTAGTTCTTAGTACTCGCATGGTGGTTCACAACCATCTGTAGCTCCAAGGGATCTCACACCTTCTTCTGCCCTCTGCAGGCACCAGGTATGGAAGTGGTGCACATACATACATGCAGGCAAAATACTCACTAAATGTCCATTTTTTCCCCTAAAAGCTGGGCACAATAACATTTGTCCGAAATTGCAAAACTTGGGAGATAGAGGCCTGAGAGTCAAGAGTTCAAGACCAGCTTTGGCCACATAACAAGTCTAAACTAGTCTTGAACACTCTGCAACTCTGTCTCATCAAAATAATTTTTTTTTAAAAAAAAGTCATGAAGTGTAAAGGTATAAATTTTTAGAAGAAAGTAGAGGGCACAAGCTCTTTGACATTGATCTTGACAAAAATTTTTCTTGGATATGACCCCAAAAATAGGTTTAAGAAAAGGTAAAATGTATTAGTGGGACTCCATCAAACAAAAAGACTTCAGAACAGAAAAGAAATAATAAGTAATATGAAGAGATAAGCTATCATATGAAAGAAAATATTTGCTAATATGTTTGATGACAGATTACATCCAAAATGTATAAGGAACACTGTAGTAAGAGAACAAATAACCTGATTAAAAATGGGCAAACAATTTGAATAGCTATTTTCTCAGACAAAATACCAAATGGCCAACAGGTGACTAAAACGCTGCTCAACATCATAACCCAGGACACTGGCCAAACTGCAACATCGCATCATCCCCATCGCCCCCCTCACCCCTCATTAGGCTGACTGTTACCAAAAGTCAAAAGTTCTAGTGAGGAAGTCAAGGAACAGGAAGCCTTATCTTTCGGTGGGAATGCAAATTACTATGGCTATTATGGAAAACAATTTAGACATTATTCCCCAATAAAATTATAACCATGCTATAAATTGTAACATGATCCACCAATCCTATTTATGACTGTCTATTCAAAAGAAATGGTATCAGTTTCTCAAAGAGACATTAGCAGTGCCATACTAATTACAGCATAATGCGCATCGGCTAAGATGTGAAAGTTTAAGTGTCCATCCAGATGAACACAAAGGAAGTTATTATTTAGAGAAACACACGCTACACCACTATTCAGTCTGCAGGAATAAGAAAACTCTACCATTTGCAGTGACATGAATTGACCTGAAAGACATCATGCTAAATGAGATACAGAAAGACACTGGATAATTTTACTTACATGTGGACTCTAAAAAACCAAATGTCTAGAAATAGAGGATTGAATGGTAGCTATCAGGCATGGAGGCTGAGAGAAATAGGGAGATACCAATGAAAATATATAGTTTCTATGACAAGCATGAAAATCTTCTAGAGATTTGTTACATAGCGCTGTATATTTGAAAATTTCTAATAAGGGTGTGTTATAGCTATTCTTGCCACACACTCATGGTAGCTATATGAAAAGATGGGTATGTTAATTTATATCACTATAATAATTTCACTATACATATCTAAAAATCACAACTTTAAAAAGAAACAAATATTAAAACCACTGAAAGGTAACAATTGCTCAATCACTATGAGAAATGGGTGGCTGGGGATTTCACCAGGGCGCCAGGCTCCTGAATCTGTCCCTTCCTTCCACATATTTTAGCCTCTAAGAGCCACACTGGGCTCATGCCAGGCAATGCTAGCTCTTCAGGACCTGTGAGGGAGTAGGGGAAAATGGATTTCCTGAAGCCATCATGGAACCGAGCATTGATTTTGAGAACTCTGTTTTTATTTAGCCAAGAAAGAAAGCTGGGCAAGCGCACTCTTCAAGGTCAAACACTGTTTAGCGCTACGAGGGGAGCCCTGAAATGACCATCCATGTCCAGGATGTAAGATGCCCATGTGCTCTTTAAAAACCAAAGAGAGAGGAGAAAGCAAAACACTGAAAAACTAAATGTTATCATCCTTAATAACACAGCTTGGCAATTAATGGGTTGTAGGAATGGAGAGAGACATTTTGCCCGGGCTCAGGCAGAAAACTGATGGGATTCTGTGCTGATGCATTGTCGAGCTTTTTAATTGTTTCTCTAAATGGTCAATAGTTCTAATTCATACGCAGTACCTGGTTTTAATCAGCTGAGCAACTGTTCTGTAGGTTCCTTTGCTTTTCTCACAGAAAGTGCAACATGGTAGAAAACAAAGCCCCTCATTAGATTTTTCAAAGCTAAGTGCCTGCATTTAAGAAACTAGAAACTGGGTTCTAAAATTGCATCAACGATGTGTGGAGGAAATTACCTTGTGTCTCACATAGCCCTGCCCATTCAGCCCTGACTCTAGCTTAGAAAATGTTTTGATGTTAACAGGCTGTTGCCATTTGGATCTCAGAGAATCTTTTTTTTTTTTTACATACATATGGAGGATATGAACTACCATGAAAAATTCGACTCTGGCTATAATTCCCTGCGCTGTGGTAGTTGTAACTCTACTAATTACTTGAGGATGCTGTGCTTGTCTTTAGCTACTTTTAAAAACTTCGCATCCAGTTTTGAGGATGTCATATTGATATACACCATGGGAGCACAGTTAGGACATACTTTAAAGACAACAATAACAAATGTCTTCATTTGCATTACATGGTTGATCAATGAAAGACCTGGCTAGCAGGCTGATCTGGTTTACCAGCAACATGGCAGACATGAACTATAATTCTCAGTCAATCAGAATACAAGACCAATGATTACAGGTGCTCACTTGTATTAAAATAGAATTGACTGGTTCTGGTGCTACACACTGCCACCATCAGTGTGTGTATGTGCGTGTGTTTGTGTGTGTGTGCATGTATGCACATGCTGTAGCACATGTGTGGAGGTCAGAGAACAAATTTTGGGAGTCAGTTCTCAACTTCCACCCTCTTTGGTCCCTGTTGTTTCTGTTGCTGCACCGTGTATTGCAGGTTAGCTGGCCAGCTGGCTTCTGTGCAATTAATTCTATTTCAGCTTCCCATCTTGCTGGGGGAATGCTGAATTATAGATGCATCCCACGCATACAGTTTGCCACTGCCATTTTTAAACATGAGAGAAAGGTATTTGCCTTTTGAAATGTCTCAGTTTCCACTGTATATTATAAGGGCAACAGAACTTTGACCCTCTTTTCAGAAGTGGCCCATGCACTGAGATAGGAGGACTGAAAATAAGTTTGAGGCCATCCTGGGCTACATCATAGCTTTCAGGCTAGCCTGGGCTTCAGTAGGAGGCTCAGTCTCAGAATCCCACCAACCATAAAACCATTCCCACCTTGTTATTTTGTTCTGTTGGATATTTATGATACTGTCGACCCCGTGAAAACACTGTTTTGCGTTTTTCATTGTCAGCAGAGTGACTCCATGCTCACACTTTCTAATCTCCACTGCCCATATCACAACAAGGCTTTGCTCTTCTCATTGACAGTAATGGCCACTCTTGATCAGACTGTCTATACGTGACAGACCATTACAGACATGAACACACACATTTTCATGATTTATAGTCATACTTGAATTCTTAGCTATGCAGAGTTAGGACTTTACATTCGTCATCGAGCAGAGTGTAAATATGTAATGATAAAATGCTACTAATTTCATCACTTATTTTGTTTCTAATTCAGTGTGCCTTGGGATGGGGAAATGTAAGAGGCTGACAGCAATTCACACTTTTAAGACTTTTTGAAGTCGTTGGCTGTATTTGGAATCCCCATGGTCCTGTCTGGTGACTGAGACCAATACAAGTCCCACCGCCTGTTGTTTCAGCTCTTGGCTTAATAGCACACATGACCATCTGGGAAATGAGGAACCGTGCATGCCTGCAGAGACAATGTGTAATTGATAATCCATTTATCTCACGGGACAGATGAACTTGCTGGTCCCTTAGATTGTTCCTACTTTCTCACTACTGGCTGCAGATTAGCTGCCTTATACCTCAGCCTAGCAAAGGAGATGGTACCACATCAGTTCTTTGTCTTTATGCTAGAACTTACCAAATGGCATCTTTGACCGAGTAAAGAGAAATAACAAGAGTCATCTATGAAAGTGCTTCTGAAATTTCAATTCATTTAGGAAAAAAAAAATCCCCCAAACAGCCGCTTGGTTAATGCTAGTGAAGACTGTGGGACTGTGTTAGTGGTACCCAAATTGAAATCAAGCTAATTGTTCAGGAGGCAGCCTTGAAGATGGATTGAATATGTGGCTTATGTATTGTGGAGGGATGACATGGACTTTAAGAGTTCTCTCTTATTTCTTCTTTTTTCTTTTTTTATTTATTTTTATTAAGCTCTACATTTTTCTCTGTTCCCTTCCCTGACTCTCCCCTCCCCCTTCAACCCTCCCCCAAGGTCCCCATGCTCCCAATTTACTCAGGAGATCTTGTCTTTTTCTACTTTCTACTTCCCATGTAGATTAGATCTATGTAAGTCTCTCTTAGTGTCCACATTGTTGTCTAAGTTCTCTGGGACTATGGTTTGTAGGCTGGTTTTCTTTGCTTCATGTTTAAAAACCACCTATGAGTGAGTACATGTGATAATTGTCTTTCTGTGTCTGGGTTGCCTCACTCAAAATAACGTTTTCTAGCTCCAAACATTTTCCTGCAAAATTCAAGATGTCATTATTTTTTTCTGCTTTGTAGTACTCCATTGTGTAAATGTACCACATTTTCCTTATCCATTCTTCTGTTGAGGGGCATTTAGGTTGTTTCCAGGTTCTGGCTATGACAAACAAAGCTGCTATGAACATAGTTGAGCACAAGTCCTTGTGGCACCATTGAGCATCCTTTGGATATGTACCCAAAAGTGGTATTACTGGGTCTTGAGGAAGGTTGTTTCCTAATTTTCTGAGAAATCGCCACACTGACATCCAAAGGGGTTGTACCAGCTTGCATTCCCACCAGCAATGCAGAAGTGTTCCCTTTTCCCCACAACCTCTCAAGCATAAGTT
Source organism: Ondatra zibethicus (assembly GCA_004026605.1). Classification (NCBI taxonomy): domain Eukaryota; kingdom Metazoa; phylum Chordata; class Mammalia; order Rodentia; family Cricetidae; genus Ondatra; species Ondatra zibethicus. The sequence continues at coordinate 20,444 of PVIU01004612.1, forward strand.
GTCATCAGTGTTTTTGATCTTGGCCATTCTTACAAGTGTTAAAATGGAATCTCAGAGTTGTTTTTATTTGCATTTCTCTGATGACTAAGGATGTTGAACATTTCCTTAAGTGTCTTTCAGCCATTTTAGATTCCTTTGTTGAGAGTTCTCTGTTTAGGTCTGTACTCCATTTTTTTTTATTGGATTATGTGTTCTTTTGGTGGCCAATTTCTTGAGTCCTTTGTATATTTTGGAGATCAGATCTCTGTTTGATGTGGGGTTAGTAAAGATCTTTTCCCATTCTGTAGGCTGTCATTTTGTCTTGTTGACTGTGTCCTTTGCTTTATACAATATCCCTTCATGATAAAAGTCTTGGAGAGAGCAGGGATACAAAGATCATACCTAAACATAATAAAGGCAATATACAGCAAGCCAACAGCCAATATCAAACTAAATGGAAACTCCCAGTGATTCCATTGAAATCAGGAACAAGACAAGGTTGTCCACCTTCTCCATATCTATTCAATATAGTTCTTGAGGTCCTAGCTAGAGCAATAAGACACCAAAAGGAGATCAAGGAGATACAAACTGGGAAAGAAGTCAAACTCTCACTGTTTGCTGATGATATGATAGTTTACATAAGCAATCCCAAAAATTCTACCAAGGAACTTCTACAACTCATAAATAGTTTCAGTAATGTAGCAGGATACAAGATAACTCAAAAAATCAGTAGCACTCCTGTACACAGATGATAAAAGGGCTGGGGAAGAAATCAGAAAATCAACACTTTTCACAAAAGCCACAAATAGCATAAAATATCTCGGAGTAACTCTAACCAAACAAGTGGAAGACTTGTATGACAAGAACTTTAAATCTTTGAAGAAAGAAATTGAAGAAGATACCAGAAAGTGGAAATATCCTCCATGCTCTTGGCTAGGCAGAATTAACATAGTAAAAATGGCAATCTTACCAAAAGCAATCTACAGATTCAATGCAATGCCCATAAAAATCCCAGCAAAATTCTTCAAAGACTTCAAAAGAACGGTACTCAACTTCATATGAAAAAAGCAAAAAACCCAGGATAGCCAAAACAATCCTGTACAATAAAAGAACTTCTGGAGCCATCACAATCCCTGACTTCAAACTCTACTACAGAGCTACAGTACTGAAAACAGCCTGGTATTGGCATAAGAACAGACAGGAGGACAAATGGAACCGAATAGGAGACCTGGACATCAATCCACACATCTTCGAACACCTGATTTTTGACAAAGAAGCAAAAAATATCAAATGGAAAAAAGAAAGCATATTCAACAAGTGGTGCTGGCATAACTGGATATCAACATGTAGAAGAATGAAAATAGACCCATATCTATCACCATGCACAAAACTCAAGTCCAAATGGATCAAAGACCTCAACATAAAGCCAGCCACACTGAACCTTATAGAAGAGAAAGTGGGAAATACACTTGAACGCATTGGCACTGGAAACTACTTTCTAAATATAACCCCAGCAGCACAGACACTGAGAGAAACAATTAATAAATGGGACCTCCTGAAACTGAAAAACTTCTTATTTCTTCTTAAACAGGAGCAAGGTAGTTCAGACGGCTGAGGTCACTCCCTCTCCCTCATCACCTCTCCTGTTCTCTCGCTTTCCCCATCCCCTTACCTGGCTACTTGATCATTTGTCAATCAACAGAAAGACACTGCTCACAGCTAGACACTAGAAAGACTGACACTATCATACCAGCTACAAGGTGGAGGTAGGTTTATGGGTGGAAGAGATCATTCGGGCTTGGCTTGAAACCAAGTGTCATTCCTTTACTTAAGTCCTTTTGCATTTTGGAGGTAAGCTAAGCGAGAATGGCATGGCTTTTGTCTCTTCTCTTGCTCCTTAGTAGCTAATGTATTCATGCAGGAGAAAAGCCAACTGAAAATACAAGCTATTTCTATTCCCAGTTAAGAAATACATATTTATGTAAAATAGTTAATAAGAGAGTCATTTGCCATAATTTTCACAGTGCTTTATAATTAGTACCTGCAGGTCAGGATGCTCAACGAGATTATTAAATCCATGAACTGTGTTCAGTAAGTCCCTCTTGACTCCTCCTCCATCTCTCAGAATCATTCAGCTCCAGTGACTTGTGTTTAGAAGACAGCTTCTCAAGGCAGACTCAGAATTTAACTCCTTGTACTTCAGGACTGCTCTTTCCTCTTAAAAGTATGTTTTTTAAACTGTTTTGTTTTTTTTGAGAGATATAGTTAGTAAATAAGGTTAGGTACATGTTTTCACCTTAGTGGGCAAAAGAGACAATGGCTTCACGCAAGAGTGCATGCAGCATCAGAAAGGATGTTGACTTCCTTGTCTCCAACATACCTTTCTCCAGGATGCTGTGGAAAAAGCATCAAGTTTCCATCTAGCTTACGAGGTATCATGTCCAAAGCCTCACATCAGGAACACGGGGTCCGTTTCCTAATCTTCCATGGACCCTCACCAGCCCACTATACCCATGACCAAATAGACTTCTTTCTAGCTTACTTGTTTTCTTTTGGGTCTTTTACAAGCCACCATCCTCAAACTGTTCCCTCCTTTATTTTTCTGACTGATTTTCTGAAATTCTTTGGCAAGACCAGCGAGTAGGACATTTTGCATTCTCCTTTTCCGATTGGGTGGGGATTTTCTTTTTTATTCATGATACAGTTAAATAAGTGATGTTAAGTATAATAATTACTGTTTTCCCAAATCACACCAGGCAACAAAGTGCTAATTAAGAGCAAAGACATGAATTGCATGGGGATTTTTCTGGCCGACTTGGTGGGCAGGACTGTGGAATCAAACAGAAGCCCACCTGGTGCCATCAAACTGGTAGCAACTCCTACCTCTCCAGACTCACAGAACAACGGCCTGGTGGTCGGGTTGCCAGACTTGACAGATACAAATACAGGGTGCTTAGCTAAATTGGAATATCAGATAAACAACATATATATATTATAAAATAAGAAATTCACTTCATTCATTGGAAATCCCACTCTGATTAAGCATTTTGTATGTTCTCTGCCAAACCCAGTGAATGAAGATGCAAGAATGAGATTAGCAGGCTCACTCTGTCTTAGCAATCATTTGAGGCCTCTGGTTGGTGTGTGTGTGTGTGTGTGTGTGTGTGTGTGTCTGTCTGTCTGTCTGTCTGTCTGTCTGTCTGTTTCTTTGTCTGTCTGTGTGTCTATGCACCTGTGTGCATGTATATTTCAGAGAACAGCTTTGGGTGTCATCCCTTGGTCACCATCTACCTTATATTTTTGAGACAGAGTCTCTCACAGGCCTGGAGCTTGCTGAGTAGGCCAGGCTGTCCAATAAGAGCCCAAGAATCTGCCTATGTCTACCTTCCCAACTCCTTGATCACAAATATCCTCATGCTGGTACAACAAGCACTTTATTGACTTAATTGTCAGGCAAGCCCCTAAAATTTCATTTCATTTTGCTCTATTTTATTCTACTACTATCACATGGAGTATAGGCTTTGGCATTCTATTTTTAATATTTATTAATATTTAGTATTATTTATTATTTTAATATTATATTATATGGATTTTCTCATTCATTCGAAAACCTTTGTAAATATTATTTTATATATTACTGCATGTTAAGCAAGAGAAAAAGCATCTTAATAAGAAATCAAGGTGTGAACTTGTTACTGTTTCCTAATGATGTAACGTTTCTACAAAACTCCAAACCCCAAATAAAAAAAAGCAATGAAAACTGAAAAATGAATTTAGCAAAGTTGCAAATTACAAACTCAACATGCAGAAGTCAGCAATGTTCCCATATGCCACCAATGAATCATCCCAAAGGAACTGAAGAAAAACTGTCCCATTTGTGCTAGGAACTATGAAAAATCAAAGAGTTACATACTGTGGCGGTTTGAATAAGAACAGCCCCCATAGGCTCATAGATTTGGAAGCTTAAGGAGTGGCACTATTTGTTGGAACAGGTGTGGCCTTGTTAGAGGAAGTGTGTCACCAGGGGTTGGCTTTGAAGTTTCAGAAGCCCACATCAGGCCAGTGCCTCTTTTTTCCTGCTGATTATGGTTCTGAATGTAGCTTCCCCTCCAACACATGTCTGCCTGATTACTGACATGCTTCTCATGCTGACAATGGACTAACCCCCCTGAAACTGCAAACCACCCCAATTAAATGTTTTCTTTATAAGAGCAGCCTTGGTCATGGTGTCTCTTCACAGCACAGAACACTGACTAAGACACATGATAATTTAACTAGGAAGGTGAAAGACTTGTTTATAAAAATCTCTAAGAAGCCAGGCGGTGGTGGTGCATGCCTTTAATTCCAGCGCTCAGGAGGCAGAGGCAGGTGGATCTCTGTGAGTTCAAGGCCAGCCTGGTCTACCAGAGCTAGTTCCAGGGCAGGCTTCAAAGCTACAAAGAAATCCTGTCTCAAACAACAACAAAAACCAACCAAACAAAACAAAATCTCTAAATCTGATGAAAGAACATGAAGAAAATATGAATGATTAGAAAAACCCTTCCATACTCAGATATGGGAAGAATGGGTACTGTGACAATGTCCATACTATCACCCAAAGTGATTTTAGAGTTATGCTATTGCTATCAAAATTTCAACATCATTTTTATAAGAACAGACAAAGTAAACCAGGTGAAGCCAGAAATAAAGTCATCAAAAGAGAAAAATATTGGACAGATTCTATGCTCTGATTTTAAAGCTTGTTATACGGTGATTACAAGTAAAGCTGTCTGGCATTGGTCTAAAACCACATGCTGGCTGATAGAAGAGGATAGAAAGGCCAGAAATGACCAACACGTTCATGCAGAATTGACTATTGATGATGACAAGACTGGGAAATGACAGCTGCTCACTGGCTAATGTTTGAGACACTGAACACTTATGCAGAAGAAAGAAAGTGTATCGTATAACATTTCATATACAAAGAGCAATGGAAAACAACTAAAGGCTTAGATACAGTGCCTGAAATTGAAACCGCCTGAAAAATCTGAAGGGTTAAGCTCTATGATAGGTCTGGGAAATGATGCCTTTTGCATATAACTGAAAGCATCTGCAGCAGATAGAAAGGGGGACAAATAAGAGCTCCCACACAAAAGGATTCAACGTAATAAAGGAAACGACTAACAAAGTGATGTGGCAGTCTACAGAATGGAAGACTGATTGTCATTCATTTGATAAGGAGTTAATAGCCAATACACATAAGGAATCTGGTAAGTGTCCCAGATCCTCCTTTTTGGTCCCAGTCTTCTTAGTTCTGAATCTTTGGGACTCTCCCCAGGTCCCCAGTCCACTGACCCACCTCAGGGCTCTCTTGAGCCACCCATACAGCACTGGTGACAGATTCAGTTCTCTTGAGTCCCTCTTTGCTATACTCTCTAAACTGCTGAGTCTACCACCCTGATCAGGGCTTGATCCAGCAGACTTAAAATTCCTATCGAAAGACATGGCTAGCAATCTAACTCCAGAGGTGTAGGTCCCATGAGAAAATCAGGTGATATGAAAAACTGAGGCGATCTGTACCCCTCAAAGATTATCAGTCTGATAGAAGGGTCCCTAACGAAAACAGCTTAGATGAAACTCAAGGCACATAGCAAAAAAGGACAATTGTAAGAATGCTCAAAGAGTTCAGGGAATTCAAAGAGGACTTGAATAAACCCCTGAATGAACTAGAGAGAACAAGGGAAAAAGATGCAAATGTTAGGGTCTTAGTTAGAGTTCTATTGCTGTGAAGACACACCAAGACAACAGTAACTCTTGTAAAAGAAAAACATTTAATTGGGGTAGCTTACATTTCCAGACTTTTGGACCAAGGCCCTGCCCCTATATCTAGGCTGAGCAAGGGGAGTCAACAAAGTCTGACACATCACTTTGAGGCAGGATCAAGGCCTTACCCCCATATCTAGACTGAGTAAGGTATCCCTCCAAAGAGAATGAGCTCCTAAAAAACCAGTTCAAACACTAGGGATAAATCCTGGTTTCTCTGTCAGTGGCCCCACAGACTGCCCCATGGTAAGTCTTACCCACTCTGAAAGGTGGATGGGGGTTGGGTTGGCTGGAAGGTTGGGGAGCAGGAGGAGGGGAAGGAGAGGGAACTGGGATTGGTATGTAATACGAGAAAAGACTCGATGACATGCAAATTCGTGAAGCGTTCCATATTTTTGCTCTATTGTGCTTCAATAAATATGTAAATAAACAAATAAAATACACAGATATTAAAAAAGATGGCACAGTATTGTCTTAAAAACAGACATGTAAATCAACGGTATGGAAGTTTCAAATATACGTTTACACCATTACAGCTACCTGATATTTGACAAAGATGCCAAAATTACACACAGTAAGGAAGATAGCATCTTTAACAATGCTGTTGGGAAAATTGTGTGCCTACATGTTGAAGAACAAGGAAGAATCCGTACCTCTCATTCTGTGCAATAAAAAGCAGCTCCAAATGGATCACATGCCTAAACATGCAATCTGAACCTCTGAAAAAGCTAAAATGGAACTCCCATATGTCCCAGGGATCCTGCTCTTGGGAGGATACCAGAAGGGTTTTATAGTCTACTCTTCAGACACTTGGCCATCATGTTTATTGCCATTCTTCTCCCAATAGCTAGGAAATGGAAATATCCCAAATGTCCATCAACTAATGTATGGTCTACATAACATTGGAATTTTAAACATTGGAATTAAAAACATGGTACACATAACAATGGAATTTTATTCATGAAATTAGTGGGTGAATGAGTAAAACTGGAAAATATTGTGTTGCAGGAGGTAGCCCAAGCACAGAAAAACAAATGCTACGTGCTCTTCCTCATAAGTGGATTTTACCTCTGGATCTCTAATTTGTCTCTGGAGTCAGAGAGAAGCCAGGAGTCTAGAAAGAGGCCACTGGGAGAGGGTGGTTTGATGAAAGGAAGTTAGCAGAATGCAGATAATTAGGAAGTAGACAGGGGGACACTGGGGGCAGGAAGTTTTAAACAGAGAGCAGGTGAGAAAGAAAACAGCTAGGGGCTGAGGGAGGCTTAATACAAAGGGAAGGCCACCAATGAGTTGTGAAAATATCAGCATCACTAAATCATTAGGCAAATGCAAATTGAAAGGATAATGAGCCATTATCTCTCACTTGTTGGAATGGCTTCTATGACAAAAATGGGTGCTGATGAGAGTGTAGTGAAAGAGGGGCTCTTATACATTGTTGGTGCAAAAAGAAATTAGTATTAGCCATCATAGAAAAAGCTTCTGGGGAGGTTCCTAAAAACACTAAAATGGGCCTACCTTGTGATCCAGGGTTCCCACTTCTAGGCATAGAATCAGAGATATTGAAATCACTGTCAAAGGCACATCTGTAGCTAAGCTCATGTGCCGGTTGGCAAAGTGAAGCTGTGCAATCCGGAGTTCATTAATAGATGAATGAGTAGATAAAACAAATATGGTTTGTATGTGTGTATATATGTATGCATGCATATGTATCATCTATCTATCTGTCTGTCTATCATCTATCAACCTATCTACCATCATCATCTGTCTAATGTATCACCTATCTGTCTGTTGACACATGTATACAGTAGAGTATTACTTTAGTTCTAAAAAGAAGGAATTCTAATTAGTTTTGGTCATATAAATGAACGTGCACATCATCATGCTAAGTGAAATAAGCTAGGAAAAGAAAGAAAATGTGAAATAATATTATTTGCATATGGAACATACGAAGTCTCATGTAGAGGCTGGAGTTGTGGGAGAGAGAAAAAACAGGAAGATGCTGGAAAAATGGCACAAAATTTTGTGGAAGTCAGTTTCAAATGTGGTGCATAGCATGATGGCTATAGCCAATAAAATGTAATATACATTTCATAATAACAATGAGTAAATTTCAGATATCTTATCACCATAAAAGTGATAGACAAATATGGAAATGCACATGTTAAGGAGCTTGATTTGCTCTTCATACATTGTATATAAATCTCAAAACATCACAGTGTATATAACTATGCTATACAAATGAAAACTAATATTAATAAAAATTAAAATAAAAGTTGCTGCATAACATCCTAGCACCTAATTTTACCATAGTTTATATTTTCATAAAGAGATCTATTTTTTGCTTGTTATGGCTTTTATGGTATAGTCTATGCACAGTAATGAATATTGACAGTATTAAGTGAACAAAACCATTGACTAACATCTGCTGGCTGCACTTGCAAACCTTATATATCGAAAACTTGATGTAGGAGGTCCTTCTTTCTATGTGTTGCTTTCATTGGTTGAATAAAGAAACTGCCTTGGCCTTTTGATAGGGCAGAACTTAGATAGGTGGGGAGGACAGAACTGAATGCTGGGAGGAAGAAGGCAGAGACAGAGAGACACCATGAAGCTCCTGCCTGAGACTGACGCTGGTTAGAATCTTTCCCGGTAAGCCTCGACCTCGTGGTATTACACAGATTGGTAGAAATGGGTTAGATCAGGATGTGAGAGTTGGCCAAGAAGAGGCTAGATATAATGGGCCAGGCAGTGATTTAATTAATACAATTTCTGTGTGGTTATTTCAGGTGTAAGCTAGCTGGGCGGCGGGATGCAGCTCACTCCTCCTACTACAAAAACTAAAAACTAATACATCCAACTATTTTGAACCTCTTACAACCAGATGCTGCAGTTACCTTTCTAATAGCCGTTGATAGTTACTTTTTTTTTTTTTTTTTTTTTGGTTTTTCGAGACAGGGTTTCTCTGTAACTTCGGAGCCTGTCCTGGAACTATCTCTTGTAGACCAGGCTGGATTCGAACTCACAGAGATCTGCCTGCCGCTGCCTCCTGAGTGCTGGGATTAAAGGAGTGTGTCACCACCGCCTGGCGATAGTTACTCTTTAGGCACCCCTGACCTGAGGAATTAAGACATACTTTGAGAAAAGAAGGCTGGAGATTCAACACATTATAAAAATTAAGGATGCTAAATCTAAGTCACTATTGTCCCAGATCATAGCCATAGTATGTTCTACCATACAGTAAGCTAGTGAGTATAGCAAAATAATTTTGATTTGCCAACTCTAGAGAACCTTAGGACAACTTGGATTCTCCCCTGCAGTCTCATTAAGGTCCCCATAAAGTCCGTTTGATTTGTTCAGATGTCTAAGAGAGGCAGTTTTTCTTTTCTGATCAGTCTTTCAACCTAGCTGTTCCAACTCTAACCACTCCTGACAGGAACTGCTTTGTCTTGCCCTATTCCTGAGTGGCAGAACCCAAGGAACAGCTTTGTCTCTTATTTGTAGATCTCAGTGCTTGCCTTCCCAGACCCAGAAAGTGATGCCAGAGGCATGGGGATCTACTTCAGTTGGTAGGGCGCTTGTCCAACGTTCATGAGAATTTGGGTTAGAGTCTCAATACTGCATAACACGGGGCAGGGCCCCGCCACCCTAGCACTTGGGAAGTAGAGGATCACAGGTTCAAGTCCGCCCACCTACACAGGGAGGGAAGCTCAGGCTACATGAGATCCTGTCTATAAATAATGAAACAAAACACAGAAAGGAATGCACTGTGCTTTGGCTTCTATGCCTTCAGCTTCTTCTCCACCCTCACCTGGAGCTCTCTCCAGAAGAGAACTCTCTCATACCCTCTCCCCCACTTCGTGTTGTTACCCGTTTTCTAAGGTTTCTGTTCCTAGCTCCACATGGAATGATTTTTAGATGATTTAGCGAAGCTTTTGAAGTTGCTAAAAGGGGACACAGAAATGGTTCTGGAAATTTTAAGATAGTGAACCTTAAAGCTGGAGAGTTGACTTGGGGTGCTGGAAGTGCTGGAGACAAAGTCAAATCGGGAAGGATAAACAAATTTGGGCCCAGGCTTAGCTGTTTTGTTGGAACGCAATCTGTATGCTATCCAGCTTACTCCATTCAAATGTGCAATACAGTAATGTTTGGTAGTCTCAGGGTTAGTAGCCATCCCCACCGTCTACCTACAGAACAATTTCTTTACTGTCTCCTTATCTGCTAACTATCATCTCCCACTTCTTGCCTGTCTACCCCTGGAAAGCTCTGATTGGCTGCCTCATCTTTCTATATTTACCCGTTCGGGACATATTTAGAAATGAAGTCATGCAATAGTAACACGACATCAAGGTTCATCTGCATGGGTAGATGAACATCACCAACTCATTCTTTTATGGTTAAAGAATATTTTAACATTTCACGGTGCTAAGAACACATCTTACCTGTTAATCAGTTTGTGAATGTTTGTAGTCTTTTTGTCTATGGATTATGCTGCTATGAACATTATTGTCCACATATTTGTATGGTGATATGTTTTCCATTGTCTTGGTGAATGACTGAATGACATAGTAACTTTGTCTTTAACTTCTTGAACAATTGTCAGCCTGGTTTCCAAGGTGACTGTGGCATTTTACATCACTGCCTGTACTATCTGAGCTTCCGGCTTTGCTCTGTCTTGATCACCCCTCACTGTGCTCATCGTTTAAAATTGCAGCCATCCTATGTGTTTTGGTTAGGGTTCCTATTGCTGGGATGAAGCATCATGGGCAAAAGCCACTTGAGGAGGAAAAGGTTTATCTGGCTTACATATCCTGAACCACAGGCCACCAAAGAAAGTCGAAACAGGAACTCAAAATAAACAGGAGCCTGGAGGGAGGAGCTGATGCCAGGCCATGGAGGAAAGCTGTTTATTGGCTTGCTCAACCTGCTTTCTTGTAGAACCCAGGAGCAGAGGTATTGCCATTCACAAACAATGGCCTGGGCCCTTCCATATCCATCAGTTAAGAAAAGACCTTCAGGCTTGCTTGCCCACAGAACACTCTTCCTTTGCTTTCTTTCTTCTCTCTCTCTCTCTCTCTCTCTCTCTCTCTCTCTCTCTCTCTCTCTTTAAAACCATCTTATTTAACATACCAATCCCAGTTCCCTCTTCCTACCGCTCTCCCACCCCTTACCTTCTCCCTACCCCAGCCCCATTTACTCCTTAGGAAGAGTGAGGCCTCCCATGGGGAGTCAGCAAAGTCTGTCACAGCACTTGATGCAGGACCGAGGCCCTCCCCGCAGCATCTAGGCTGAGCAAGGAATCCCTCCATAGGGAATGATCTCCAAAGAGCCAGTTTAGAGACTGGCACAGATCTCTGCCCACGATGGGGAGTAGACAAGATCCCCTTAGCAAGTTGGCAGCATGGGGGAGAGGGTGAGGGTGGTAGGGTGAGTAGGGAGGGTAGAAAGGAAGGCGGGGGGGGAGAGCAGTCTTATGGGGCATTTTCTCAATTGGGGTGACCTTATCTCAGGTGACTCTAACTTGTGCCAAGTAATTTTTTTTGTGTGTGGAATGTGCATTGTGTGTGTGTGTGCGCGTGTGCATGTGCATGCACGCGCATTCACTTAAGCATGTGCATACAAAGTCTAAAGGTTGACATCGATTTTCTTTCCTTTATCACTCTCTGCCTTATTTTTTGAATCAGGGTCAACATATTGAACCTAGAATTGACCATTTCCAAAAGACTGGCTGGCCATTGAGCCCCCAAGGCCTCCTCTCTCAGCCTCACAGTGCTGAGGCTATAGGACTGTGCCGCCACGCCCTAACTCTTACACAAGTGATAGGGCTCTCAAGTGAGGCCTTCACACTTGTGCAGCAAGTGCCTTACTCACCAGCCTTGTTTCAGGACTCCATCTAGACTGTGTACTTCAGCATCTGGGTATCTTGAGTCTATGCTGTTAAGAGGAGTAAATTAATATACAACTTAGAAAATCTTTAAATACTAGGGTCTGGATTAAGCTTTATGAAATATAAAACTTAATCAAGATAATTAATGTACTGAATATTCCTTTCAATTGGGACATAACAGTACTTCTCCAATTACAGCAATTTATGACCCATCATTTTTAGCTTTGCCAAAGCCCATTTGATGACCACAAAATGACAGGAATAGTTCTTACAGACACATTCCATATTCCATAGTTGCTCTGATTAAAAAAAATAAGTTATTGTTTGCTTAAAGATCCTATGGTCTAGGGAATACCAGGGAAACGGGGACAGAAAGAAAGTACAAATCAAAGGATGGGGAGACATACTGTGAAGTGTCTCTGTATGTGACATGGCCATTCTAACTATGAACACACAGCTGTGGCTACCACCACAAGATCAGAAAGGATTAAACACTTCAACATTCCACCATGGTGGGAGAGAAGCTCAGAGGCACCCTCTGTCCCTGAGGACTGAAGTTAAGGGTTACCAGGGGATGGGGTGTCATTTTATCTAGAGATGTAGCCACTGGTGAATGGCCCATGCTCAGGTAAGTAAGTAAGTCACTATCTGTGTTCATAACTCTGTGTTAAACTTAGTTGGCAAAGGAAGAAGGGAAGGAAGGAAGGAAGGAAGGAAGGAAGGAAGGAAGGAAGGAAGGAAGAAAAGGAAGAAAAGAAAGAAAATAGGAAGAAGGAAAGGAGCTTTTTGGGTTGGGGGGCCATTGGGAGTAGGACGGTGATAAGAGGTGATGTAGTAAATATTATTGCACTTAACACACTAGCCACAATGGCTTCTCCCTGTTTTAGAGCATTTCCTTTTGTAGTTCAGGTTACAGACAAAGCAGAAGGAAAATGACTGCTCATTGACATGTTCATCTAAGCCAACGAGTTCCTTGATTTTCAGCATTCTGGAGAACTAGTGCAAGTTCTATGCTGTTGCTGGCTTTGACTTTTTTTTTTCTTCTTCCAGATTTTGTCTACACATTTGGAATCCTGCAGCCACATTTCATGCAGGGTAGATTTGAGCACATTAGAAACTATTTTCTAAATTTGATAAAGCTAGGTTTCAGTATCAGGTACACAATTGTACAGGGCGTAGTGAAATTTGCTGTGAAGAATTAATAGGATTTCCCAAAGGATATATTTTCCTGTCAAACCTAATCCTCGTGATCAACAACTGTAGCTCCAAGTAATACTTGATGATTTCTTTTATCCATGTTTTTCCAAGCTTATTCTTACATATCCTCCAGGGTAACGTTTATTATAGGAATTGCTGGCTTTTTCTGCCAAAAAGAAACATGCTTTATATTCAGATGACAGGTAACAGAGCCAATGTGTTTCTTCCTAATGGTACTTTTAAAAATATGGGCAATTTTTATAATTCTTATTATTCTCCAATTGCAGGCTGAAGCACTGACACCGTGTCCTCCTTTTCAGTAAGTGGAGATAGATTAGGCAATTGTAGTCAATACTGCTCCAGTGGACTTTCATAAGTACTTAGCTGTCTAGCTACACAGGTATGTAAACAATTGTTACAGCTGTTTCCTTTTGAATTGGGGCAATATGTTACTTTTTATTTGAATTCATTGAGAAAACAGAACTGTATCCATTTTCTATGCAGGTCAAAATCATGACCACACACTGGGCCTGGTGTTTCAGGATTTCTCAACCCTATAGGGTTGGTCTAGATCAGCCAGGGAAAGTCAGAGGTCAGGCATTTGACTCCTCTGCGTCACAAGCCACTGTAATGATCCCACAGGATGCTCAGCTTTGCCAGGAGACCTAGGCAAGAGTAGGACCATCTCTGTTCTCAACTTCCTTGGCCCATTACTCAGACAGCATGTGCCCCAGCTTCCTGCTGCTCGGGTCAGGACTAAGGGAGTTTCATTTGTAACACAGGGCGCTTCCCTTCAGCAGATGGGTAGTGGGATGTCTTTATTCTCCTCCACATTTTCCATCTCTTACACAGAGATCTTTAAGTGCCTCTCCCTTAAATGTTTTAATATGCACATTTAATTAAGACTATTGCAAGAAGTGTCAGAGTTTATTATTGAGGCCATAGAACATAATAGTTAAAGAGACTGGTAAATGTTAATTATTGTGCTGTGTGAACCTGGGCAGGTTACTTAGTCTCTCTGTGTCTCAAATTCATAACTGATGTAACAGAAATCACAATGTTTGGAGGCATCCATGAACTACTATAGGCACTTGGGATAGTGCCTGGCAGTGTTTTGCAGCTGTGAATAAATGTAATGTCGGCTTTATTTTCTCTGTGCCTGCCTCTTTAAATATCCAACTCTGTATCACACTTGCTTCATTTGCTAGCCTAACAATTGTTTCCCCTGGTGTTTTACAGTTCTAGAATTCTGAATGACTGTCATGTTCTTTCCCGTACAAGGGCTAATGTTCAAGTTGATTTTTTTTTAAAATTTTTTCCTCTGCAATCAATGCTGCTGCAATAAATGTCTTTTATTTGAAACAATAAAAATAAAAAGGACCAAAGGTGGGGTATATTTGCTTTTCAGATGTGTTTTTCTGAGTGGGGTGTATGAGCTGTTATTAGGGACTAGCAGAGCTCACGGTCACTTCCTGTCAATATTTATACTTACCACATTCATTTATTTCATAGATGTTGACGTTTGCTTTTGTGTCGCTGGTGACCGTGTACCCAATTATCTACCACAGGTGTTAGATGTTTCACATGAATCAGATTCTGTTAAAAACCCTCTGCGGCTGCCTGGAAAGCCGTCCCCATTGCTTGTCCTTTGATTTTTATCTATGAGAGATGCACAGGATTAGACAGTAGATTGACTTTTGTAATTTATTGATAATGTTTTTAAATTTCTTAGAGCTCTGGAAAATGACTTAACATTTAAGATGTTCTACTGATTGCCTAGTAATCGGCATGAAATTAATTTTTTTGTGTGGCCTGAGATATGAACCTAGAGGAGAACCTGTTATGCCCATGACATGTCCTCCTTTTCCCTTGCTTTGATGAGGCTACATCAGCAGAGTTCCTAGTCACCATGCAGGCAGAAGCTGCTTCGGTCTACATAGCCTCCATGATAGTGGGCTATCTGTCCTTCTGCTGATGGACTCCCCCCCTGCAACCCTTTCGCTTTGAAACACATTAGAGCATCTGGTAGAACTAACTTGAGCAGCCAGATCCTTTCAAGGAGAGACTTGTAACTGTCCGTTCTCTATTTTGTGTGTGTACACATGCAGAGGCCTTAGAAGGACCCTTGGTGTCGTCTGTAGGCGGAGACTGCTCATTTGTTTCCCAGCTGCCTGGATGTGAATAATCACACAGAAACTATATTAATTGCAATACTGTTTGGCTGGTGACTCTAGCATATTCCTAGCCAACTCTTATATTTTAAATTAACCCATTTCTATCAATCTATGTATCGCCATTAGGCTGGGGATTACGTGTAAGGTTCCCAAGGTTCCGGCGTGTCTTTCTCCTTCAGCAACTACATGGCATCTCCTTGACTCCACCTATTTTCTCTCTATATCTCTTTTCAGATTTCCTGCCTGGCTTTACTTTGCCAAGTCATTGGCCGAAAGCAGCTTCTTTATTAACCAATAGTAATAAAACATATTCACAGCATACAGAGGGGAATCCAACATTGGTCTTCCTCTGGCACTTTTAGTATTATTCTCTGGAGACCGAATCTCTCACTGAGCCTTGCCATTTTGGGCTTTTGGCAGATCTGAGAGTTCCTGAGATCTGCCCATTTCTAGGCCCCAGTGCTAGGGTCATAAGCATGCAAAAACCATGTCTGGATTTTTTACTTGGGTGCATGGGATTTGAACTCAGGTTCTATCTGGACTTTTTACTTGGGTGCGTGGGATTTGAACTCAGGTTCTATCTGGACTTTTTACTTGGGTGCGTGGGATTTGAACTCAGGTTCTATCTGGACATTTTACTTGGGTGCATGGGATTTGAACACAGGTTCTATCTGGACTTTTTACTTGGGTGCATGGGACTCTTGCCTAGGTCGCCCGGCAAAGCTGAGCATCCTGTGGGATCACTACAGTGGCTTGTGACGCAGAGGAGTCAAATGCCTGACCTCTGACTTTCCCTGGCTGATCTAGACCAACCCTATAGGGTTGAGAAATCCTGAAACACCGGGCCCAGGACTTTTTACCTGGGTGCTTGGGATTTGAACTCAGGCTCTTATGCTTAGGCAGTAAGCACTCTTAACCACTGACCGATCTCCCCAGTCCTCAGCTTCATTTTAGGGATTTATTTGTGTGTCTTTTAAAAATAAGATGTAATCCACAGACAGTGAAATCCAACCTTATATTACCTACATTTAGGAAAATTTACAAAGTCATACCTATCATCTTCCTTCCAAATTTTCCTAAACCTCTTTTATATGTGTTCTTCTCTCCAATCCAGATAACTATTTATTTGATTGTTTTCCCCATTTTTTGTCTTCTCCAAAATGCCATGCAAAAAGACTCATAGGTTAAAACTGCATTTTGAGTATAGCTCCTTTATTATATTGTAACACTTCTGAAATACATCTATATTTATGAGTATATTGTAAATTTTAGCCTAATTATGCCTCCCTTCTTTCCTTCCTTTTGTCTTTTTCTTCTCCCCCTCTCTCTCCTTCCCTCTCCTCTCTCTCTCTCTCTCTCTCTCTCTCTCTCTCTCTCTCTCTGTCTCCCTCTTTATGGAACTGGGCTGTGAACCCAGGGCCTAGGACAGGTGTTTGCTAGTCCATCATCTCTAATTTTTATGAGTAGTTATGCCACTGATGAATATAGCACAATTGATTTATCACTCACCAGCTAAGGTACCCATGGGTTATTTATAGTCTTTGGAAACTGGGAATAAGATTACTATAAACAGCTGCACCTTGGGTTCTGTGTAGGCAATTGTATCTGTTTTCTTCCCACTTGAATTGTCAAAAATATTATTCAGTCGTAGGAACAAATCCTGTTAAGAATTGGCTGGTATCTACATAGATATTTTTAGGGGCAATAAATGGCAACTTATGGCATTTGCTTTTCACAACTAGAAAAGTAACTTGAAGGGTTTATATTTTCCAAACTCTTACAATATATGTGCATGCTGTTTTATTCAGATAGGATATAGACTATTACCTAGGATTATTACTTGGTAACATTGCAATTCTGTTGTTAATGTGAACAGAATTTTTAAAACACTATCTTTGAGCAGTTATCTCTAGAAGACATAGTATAGCAATTGTTTATGCATCTTAAATTTAACACTTGTGTGAACATTTGCTTTGCCAAACTGTTGCTTGCTTACCAGTTTCAGCAGAGTGCGGTGTGGTCAAAACATTTCTTTCTTCCCTATTGAATAAAACTGCTATTTATGTTTAAAAAGACATAATGCATAATTACTTTGGGAGTTTTCTTCACTGTGATTAATGAGGAGCGTAATTAATTTTGTTTGTTTGTTTCTGATTTTAGTGAAAATCCTGCTGGTCATTCATAATTAAATATATTTATAATTTGTAATAATATAATTCTAGTTAAAGACATTTGTTTGTATGTTTGTTTTGAGCCAGGGTCTTACTATGTAGCCTGAGGTGACACTGAATATAAACCCTTCTACCTCGATACCTTAAGTGCTGGAATCACATAAGTACCATTGCAGCTGGCTCTAATAGCTTTCTATTACCCTTTTCTACTGTGTGGGGATGGAACTACATTCTATTAAATCATTTGCTTTATCTATTGATGATCAGGTGAATTTTCAAAGTTAATATGTTAGCTTTTATAAAAATATTTCAATATATTAAATTATCATTGTATTGCTAGGATGAAAATTACTTGGTTATTATTTGGCTATATTTGAATTATTTTAACTAGTATTTAGCATAACATTTCAACATTTGTATTAGGAAAGGAATAAACCTGGATTTGTGCACGTCTTTGTGTTGTACAATTATTCTTGCTTTGTCATTTGAACTGGGCAGACTTTATAGGTAATCTGTCCTGAAATAGTTTATGTCAATGGAGTTATTTGAATAAATGCAAAATTTATTAGAAGCTCATTCAGAAGTGTGTGTGTGTGTGTGTGTGTGTGTGTGTGTGTGTGTGTGTGTAAGCGTAGATGTTAATGTTGAACATCTTCCTTGGTCCCTCTCTATCTGTTTTTCTTCAGACAGTGTTTTACTGACCCTGGCACCCACAGATTTGGTGAATCTGGCTTTCTAGTAAATCCCGGAAATGCTTTTGTGTCCACCATTCTAGGACTGGGATTACAGTCACAGGCTGCCATGCCTGTTTTTTTTATGGTCTGTGGGGATCTGAACTCAGGCTTGTGTGTCAATCAGTGTATGAACTGAGCCATTTCCCCAGACCAGAAGCTTTCTGAGGAATGAATTAAGGAATATCCTTTTGTTTGACCAAATTCCTGGATTTTTTTTTTCTGGATGTTATTTTCCCTGATCTCCCTGTTCCCCTCTGCTATTGGGGACCTTTCTGCAAAGATGGCCTGCTCCTGCACACATTTCTCCCCATGAAAGGAAATAAATACTTATTGGATGACTATTACTAATTTTGATAGTTAGCAATTACCTTCTCATAACTGCCAGTAAGAATGATACTATCAGTATTCCCATGAAGTGGGATCTCATAGTGGTTAGGGATTTTCTTAGTGCTATGTGGAATCCTACCAGCCACCATACTTAGCTAGAGTGCTGGTGTGGCTCCTCTGGAAGTGGCAACAATAGCATCCAAACCAGGTTGCTTTCCCCATTGTGCTGTGTTCCACCGTTTCTCCCACACACATGGGTGTTAATGGCTATGCCCTCAGCTCTCTGCTTGTGTTTTATGTAGGGAACCCTGTACATTTTCGGACTGTGGTTAGCAGTGAGTGTTTTCCCAGTGAAGCTGGTTCCTAAGGGCTGCAAAGGTTCCAAACATATTTTGCTTATAACTGCATAGAACAAGGGCTGCTAATAAATACAATTCTTAGTGGCATTGCTTAAGATCTCTCTATTTACCATTAATTAATATTCACCATTGCTGTGGGAGCACATTCTCCTCCTTCAGCCAATAGCCTTTAAGATTCCAGCCCACTTGGGTGTGGTCTCATACTATAAAAAGCACAGGTAACCGTGTGCCTGTCTTCTTGTTTCTGGCTCCCACATTTGGCTGCTACACTCTATTCCTGTTCACTCAGAGGACTGTTTTCTAAGACAGTTGATCTGTAAGTTTTCCCCTTAAATAAATAACCCTTTTATTATCCACAATTCTGAACTGGTGTGGGATTGTTTTGTGACTTACGCCTTTACACCATGTAATAATTGGTTTTTTAAAGAATTAATTTCATTGGGGGCTAGGGATTGAGGATGCCCTTGAGCCCAGGGAGAGGTTTATTGGTTAATTACAGATGTGAGTCCTTGTATCCTCGTTACATGGTGCTGAGGAGGAACCCAGGGTTTCATGCACACAACACAAGTACTCTACCAGGTAAGCTATACATCTCTAACCATGTTTTCTTTTGTTTTCATATCAATAAAAAATTTTTTAAAAAGATATTGTCATTGCTTAGTCTTTTGGATAAGTGAGGAGACGGGGCTGTCTGTGCATCCTATCTAGCACCACAAATAGCTCTGCTGTGTACCCTATGGAAATGAACCGAGTCTGTGGATTTTGGTATGCCAGTTCAAAGGTGTTCATTAGCAAACTTGCCTGCTAGTCATCCCAGAGTCTCCTGAGTTGACTTACACCTGTTCATTTACATTCCTTTGCTAGATACCATCAATAATTTTATTATCAGAAAATATATGTGTCTCGAGGGACAAAAGTGGAGTGATTGTGGACCGAAATTTTTCTAGTTCCCAAATTCCAACAAGGACATAAAATGTTTTAGGGCTTAAGAACTGGGCTTTAAACCCCATGAGGATTTTATACCTATAGAGGGCAGGGGGGACAAAACAAACCATCAAATCCAGTCTACAAAGATAAGGCCAAGAATTACTTTTAAAAAATGATAGAAATCCTGACAAATACATCTAAATTGCTCATTTATCAAAAGTGACTTCTACTAAGCATCCCAGGAGAAAGCGTGTCTCATCAAGAAGACAGACTTTGTCGAGCCACGTCACACCAACCGGAAGTTTTTGATGTGGCAGTGACCAGACAGCCAACAACAAGCAGAAGGTCCAGTTTTCAGTGTTCTCTTGGGAGATGGGAGAGAACTGAGTCAAACCAGCATTAGTTACAAGACCTCCTTAGTAGGGCCTTAAAACTGGCTCAGCTTGACAATCCACAGGAATTCTAGAATGTCAAATGCCTGCACAGGAGAGTCAGTTCATCTAGTTATGAAGTCAGACACTAAATTAAAAAGCCTGGTTGCTTTAATTGCTGAGACTTCCTAGAGAGAAGTGAACTTGGCCATGCTCACAAATTGTCTTATTGTTAAGCTATTGCTTTGTAGCAAATCACGTAAGTAGGATAACTTTATGATTCTTTGAAACAGTTTTAATTACAAAATTAATTTTCAAAAGAAGGTTGTTTTGTGCATAAAGGTTAAGACTCTGTCACTCATTTATTTTTAGGAAAAACATCAAGGAAAAAGTATAGTGGCCAAACTTGTTATTTCTGTTTATACCCCAATAATGCAGGGATGAAATTAGCTGTCCAACCCACTTCTAGAAAATATCGAGATGATGATAAAAGCAGTTAAAAGAATATGCCAAGATGGTTATCATAGGCATATGACCTGATTTTAGGCAAAACATAACAATTAAAATGCTCATTGAAGGGTTTATTAATTATGCTAACACCTATACAGCCAATTTCAATGCAGAGAGACAATGCGGCTTTTCAACAAAGAAAGACACTTATGCCTCTCTACCTAGTGAGTGAAAACTAAGATGAATGGGGCTGGGAAGATGGTTTAGAACATGTGTTTCTCTTGCAGAGGATCTGGACTTGATTCCCAGGACGCACATGACTGCTCACACCAATCCATGACTCCATTCCTCCTCCGACTCCTTGTGCACCAAGCATGCGTGAGGTGCATATACAAAAATGCAGGCAAAAAAATCTTCTTACATGATAAATAAATTTTTAAGAAAGAAACTTGAAATTAGATGAACAGGTGTATGCCCGTGTACAGCTGTGTGTTTGCAGGGAGGTGGAGGTGGAGACACAGAAGGTCTAGTGAGAACTTCAACAGCCAAATGTCACATAGAACAGACAGGAGCCTGTCGAGTTTCATCTTTATTTTATTCTTTAAAATATTTTGAATTACATTTATTTTATTATTTATCATATTACTTATTAGTGTGTATGCACATGCAGGTATAGAGATAAGAGAACAACTTGCAGGAAGCTAGATCTCTCTTTCCACCATGTGGGTTCAGGGGATGGAACTCAGGTCATAAGTTTTGGCAGCAAGCCCCCTTATCTGCTTAGCAATCTCATCGGCCAATATTATTTTATCCTTAATGTTTTTTTTTGCTATTTAAAGTGATTTTTCATTCGGAGGTACAAAAAAAATGAACAAACAAACAAAAAAAAACAAAATAAAACAGCAACAACCACACACACACCAAGAACACACCAACAACCACACACATACCCATACCCAGAAGGAACACTCAGAATAACTGGTTGGAGGAAAGACTAGAAAAACCTAGAGAAGGCATTAGAAGAGCAGTGGATGAGAGCGGGTGTGCTCAGACCATGGCTGGAGAGACGGCTGTTCTGTTGACAGTTGTGTGCTCTTTCCTCTCTTCTACAGCTAATGAAATTATTTCTCTGCCAATTTCTGGTTCAAATCCTACCCCTTCTTACAGGTATTGACAGGCCTGACAAGAAAGGTGTGAGAGTGACTTGTCTCTCTGCTTCATCTGACTCCTGTCTCGGGGGTGTTTTCATTGGTCCCTTAAGCAATGTGTCACCTAAAGATGCCGTTTATGGGGTACTCTCCTTAGTACTTTTCAGAGCTCCTGGGACTTTCATTCTCTGGGAGCAATCATTTTATCCTGTTTATACTGATCAGGAAACCGAGGCTCAGGACATCTTGTCAGCCAGAACTGAAACCCACTGAGATTCCAAACCCCTTGTTCTTAGCCACCACACAGTGCTATGCTTGCTAGGACCTCCTCCTGTGCCTACAGAAATTATAACCTTCTTGGAATTCATTTCTGAATTATTCCCTGTCTCCAAATAAATTACCTTTTTTTTTAAAAAAAAAAAGCTTTTTATAATCACTTTTGAAAAGATTTTTTTTTCTAAAATTTGCTTACAAAAATAAATTGTCTAACACTGTGTATGCTGGAAATGCATATAGGAAGTAGTCAACTCAGTCACTAGTCGGGGCATATTTAAAGTCTTGCTAGAGTTTGCTGTTCATTTTATCAATACTGCCTGACCTTTGTTTCATTTAAATACTTGGAACTTCTTGTGAATGAATCCTTTTTCCCATCTCAAAATGGGACACAGGCATTCACTAGTCTTTATACCAACAGCTACTATCTGATTCTAACGAAGTCAACAGCTATAAGCACAAGAGAAAGATGCTTTCAGATTAGTTTGTGACACTGTATAATATTGAGTCATGGGCCTCAACAAAATTCTTATTTTAGCATAGAGAAATATTTATGAGTTCAAAGTATGTATTGGCCTTGTTTTGCCTTAGCCAGAATTTATTCCTGGTGTCAACAAATTCCAAGTATTTACCTGAAAAGTGCAAACCTATTTACTAGAAGCCTACAATGTCTCATTTAGTCCTTTACCAAGTACTCACACAGTGCCTAGCAGCTGCAATTCAATTATTGAAGTGTCTTACTTCCAAAATCCTAGCCATGTGTCAAAACAACCTCCCCGCCACTCTTGTGCACACGCACACACACATGCACACACTACACTACACACAACCCTAGAAATGTAAGAAATCTTTGTCTTTCTAGTTCATGTTTCCTTTTGTTCAGATCGTCTTTGGCCCCAGAACAGGAGAGAGACTAAGGCGAGTACGGTAGAACATGTAGCTTCAAACCATGAGGAGAAACATACAGAAGAATTACTCTCTAGACAGCCTCTCATGGCTCCCTTTTTTAGTCCAGTTTCCTGATATGAAAACATGATCTCTGCTGTGAAATCCCTAGGGACTGGAGGGGAAGGGGAACATCTTCTTGTGGAGAGGAAACTATGGTCCTACAGTGTACTGCTTCAGGGAGCGCTGTTTTTGATAAGAGAGGATCAAGCCCACACCTTCAGGGAGCGCTGTTTTTAACACGAGAAGATTCAAGCCCTCATGTTACCCCACCGAAACAGAAAGCCTGCATTTCAGGGAAAGTTCTGTAATCCCTATGCCAGTGTTTATTACAAGTCTATTCAAATATTAGATACGTAAGCCAAAGAGGCAATGCCATGGAGAAGTCCACCTTGGCCCTGTTCTCATGTATGAGCACCAAGCAAAGCAAACAGATGGGTTTGGATAAATGAAAATCAATACACTTGAAAAGGCCTCTTTCATTCAATTGATTCAAGCTCAGTGGATAATAGCACAGCAGAAAGCGAGATGGTGTTAACATGGCCCTGGCACAAATCCCATTACAGGAATTACAGTAAGTAAATCAAAGCATGAGAGGATTTAATGGGCCACAATGAACTCTTTACTGTGGCATTTTACAGATGTTTTTAATATGGTCTTATCACCATACTATTTGAACTTCGAGGCAAGATAACACTTTACAGTACACATATTATTCTTCAAAATCTAGGATGTCAGAATAGTAACATGTGACTTCACGTTAGGAAAGGCAGACTGTTGGCATTAGACGTTGGAAGGAATTACTTTGTAGAAGAAAAAACAGGACTTTCCATAGTCATTCTTTGTTGCTGGAGGTAGCATAGCAACTTGCTGCCTTAGCTCCCCAGATTGACACGATTGACAACCCAGGGCTATTTTCTTTTTCTCCCTAAACATTAGTTAATGGATGCTGGCCCAAATATGCAGGCTGTGAGAGATGAAGTGGCAGAAACACACAGCAGCTGGTTGCTAGGCTGGATTCTCCCCTTGTTGCAAAACTTTCAGAAATTCCAATGATGAAACAAGTCCATTTTTATAACAGTAAAATTTACAGACAGCGTAAATGGTAACCATGGGGACCAGTTAAATGATTATAGCACACTCATACAATATATTATAAAATTGTTGATATACAAATTGAGGAAAATCAATATGTAAAGATATGAAGACAATATTTATTTTTTTCCATTTCTTTTAGAGACATGATCTCATGTAGCTCAGGGTGGCCTCAAATACAGTATTTTGCTGAGGATGGCTTTGAACTCCATTCCCTACTGCATCTACTTCCCTAGGTATGTGCTTTTAAATGTAAACAACTAGCTCAAAAATAATGTTTAAAATGATGTCATTTATATTAAACTCGAAAGTTTCCTATATGCATCTGTGGTCTATTTTATATCTATATATCTCATCTTCTTGTGAGGTCATCTTTCTGGATGCATCAATAAGGTTTTGGGGAACAGAAAACTTCAGTACTGAGGAAGAAATTCAAATTACTAAAAGGTCCCGTTAATTAAAAACAAAGCTTTATGTCACTTCTAGGAACATGTTAACCTTTGGTCCCCATGGTCAGTGTGATTCTGAGCCAGGACTTTGCTGTGGCATTTGTGGAATTTGATCTGGAGTTTGCTGTGGATCCCAAATGTCACAGAACCTCAAGCCCTGAGAACTTCTTGGAAAAGGCCAAACTGCAAATATCCACGGAGTGTGTGACATCAAAGTGCACTCCACCACTGTGGAATAGTGTCCCCTACACTGCTTCTTCAGTGCAGAGAAACATGAAAGATTTTGTCTAGTTCAAGTTATCATGTGAGACTCTTTGCAATAAATTCTAGCCTACTTTCATATTTTATTTCTGGCCATTCTGTTATATAAATCTTGTTCCTAACTCCCAAGATACAGGATACCCAACCATCTCAGTTTGTTCAGGACTGTGACTTGGCTTTAAAGTCAACTTGCCACAAATTCCAGTCGTCAGAGTAAGGAGTCTCAACTGATAAATTGTTGTAGATGCCAGATTGACCTGGGAAGACACACCTAAAACATAAGCAACACCTTCACATAGCAGTTCAGATGAAATGGCGGGGCAGAAAGAAGGTCATTCTTTTTTTGCTATTGTCACTTGGCCTCTCTCTAGCCACTAAGTTGACTTGCCTGGTTGCTGCTGCTGCTGCTGATAATGGTGCTGCTGCTACTGATGACGACAGTGGTGGTGATGATGATGACGACGATGGTGATGATGATGATGACGACAATGGTGATGACGACAATAGTGATGATGTTGTTGTTGCTGCTGCGGATGATGATGACAATGGTGCTGTTGCTGCTGCTGCTGACAATGGTGAGGATGCTGCTGCTGCTGCTGCTGCTACTGATGACGACAATGGTGATGATAATGGTGATAATGATGATGATGGTGATGATGATGATGACAATGATGATGGTGATAATGATGACAATGATAATGTTGATGACAATGATGATGATGATGACAATGATGATGGTGATAATGATGACAATGATGATGATGATGACAATGATGATGATGATGATAGTGATGATGATGTGGTGATGATGATGACAACAATGGTGATGATGGTGATGGTGATGATGATGACGATGATGATGATGATAATGATGATAACAATGGTGATGATGGTGATGATGATGGTGATGATGATGATGGTGATAATGATGACAACAATGGTGATGATGGTGATGATGACGATGGTGATAATGATGATGACAATGGTGATAACGGTGATGATGATGATGGTGATGATGACGGCAATGGTGATGATGATGATGGTGACTCCTTCACTGATATTAGGGTCAGGTTTCCAGGCTTCCACCATGGACTAAGGACATGAGGTTTTCCAGGAACCTTTCAAGTTTTTGTGCCACACTGGGCCTGCTGAGGGACTTAGCCTTGTGCACTGAGCAACTACTGGGTTCTTGGCTTCTCTGGTGTGAGACAGCCATGTGAGGACTACTCCAACTTCTGAGGCACCCAGCCTTAA
Organism: Ondatra zibethicus; assembly: GCA_004026605.1. Lineage (NCBI taxonomy): Eukaryota > Metazoa > Chordata > Mammalia > Rodentia > Cricetidae > Ondatra > Ondatra zibethicus. Next base: position 46,244 of record PVIU01004612.1, read on the forward strand.
GGACCTAGAAACTGCAGGTTCTCTGTCTGTCAGGTATGAGACAACTGCTTTTACTATTTCAACATAAGCTGGTTTAATTATATATATATATATAAAAGACCAGAAGGTCCTAGCAACAATGGGGCAGGCCAATCACTACCAAACACCACAGGCCCACTCTCTTGCATCTTTTATGTCTCTCATGCATTGTCTCCTTTGTCTAGATTGTCCTTTGAACCCCTCTCCACAGAACACTGTTTATTCACCAAGAACCTCCCAGACTCTCCTCAGGGCTACTTCTGTTCAGGGTTACTAGGTAGGCTTTATTTGATCTTTCCTTTTTGGTTATCCCTACAGCCACATTGACTAACATAACAATTTTCCTTTGGGGACTTTACCTCGTGTGGTTGGGACAGAACTGACCTCAGAGTCATTTTTCTGGGATGCACCCTTGTTGAGTCAAGCCAGTTTGTGAGTCATGTCCCCAAGCCACAGCAGGTGTCCAGACAAAGGCAGAGGAGAGGACTCTTAAAACACATAGAAAAGGTCTAGAAGCTGCCTCTTAGGGCAGACTGTGATAGAGAGAGAACGTCTGTGCAGAACTGCCAGCCTTGCTTTGCAGCCATGATTGTGGCCCCAGGAGTCAGCAGGGGGAGCTGCTGGGGGGCCTGATGTGGTATCCTGAGTTGGTTTTCTAGGGTTGCCACGGTAACGTGAAAAAGCCAGGTGACCTAATGTCTTCATGCAACCTTCCTCTGTCCTAATCTCTTCATGTAAAGCCATCCTACACTTGGGTTATGTTGCAGTAACAATCTGATTTTAACTTAATTATGCCTCTCAAAAGCACATGTCTAAGCATAGTTATAGTCTCTGTGCTGGGATCTAGCCTCAAATATTTCTGGTTTAGTCATGAAAGCCAATGAACTAACTTTGCTTGGGGAGGGGTATCCTCTGTGTAATTTTCATGGAAACATTCCTCTGTATACAGTTCTTTCCAATTTGTTAAATACAATTTTCACATAGTACTAAAATAATTTGTTCCAATGTCAGCCCTCTGTCCTAGACTGTATGAGGACTTCTCCAGTGAAGGCTGCTACTCTCACCTCTGGTTCTAGCCACTCAGGTTCTGAATGCACTGTGTGAAAAGGTGTCAATAATTGCCAAATGCATAGACAACTGATTTATAGTCCATCTTACACCTGTAAGAATGGCCAAGATCAAAACCAATGATGACAACTTATGCTGGAGAGGATGTGGGGTAGAGGGAACATTCCTCCATTGATGTTGGGGGTGCAAACTGGTACAGCCCCTTTGGATATCAGTATGATGATTTCTTAGAGAATGAAAAATCTACCTCAATACCCAACAATACCACTTTTGGGTATATACCCAAAAAACGATCAATCATACCACAAGGACATGTGCTCGGTTATGTTCATAGCAGCATTATGAACCTGGAAACAACCTAAATGCCCCTTGACCTAACAATGGATAAAGAAAATGTGATACATTCACACAATGTATGAAAAAAACAATTACACCCTGAAATTTGTGAATCTAGAAAACATCATATTGAGTGAGGTAACTCAGACCCAGAAAGATAAATATCATATGCACTCACTCATAAGTGGCTTTTAGACATAAAGCAAAAAAAAAAAACCAGCCTACAATTCACAATTACAGAGAATGTAGACAACAATGAGGACCCTAAGAGAGACATACATGGATCTAATCTACATGGGAAGTAGAAAAAGACAAGATCTCCTGAGTAAATTGGGAGCATGGGGACCATGGAAGAGAGTAGAAAGGGAGGGAGGAAGAATGGAAGGGAGTGGAGAAAAATATATAGCTTAATAAAAGCAATAAATAATAATAATAATCCAGAAAAGTGAGGTTCCTTTCTCTCTTCATTTTATCTGTCTGGATCAGCAGTTTCTGGGCCATAATCTTAAGATGGTTGGTTACAAATGAATCTCTGAGCTTTGAGCTCAGTGTAATTCCACCACTGTAAGACCCAGGAGACAAAGGCAGTAGCCATGGCAAGCAGAGAGACTCTAAGAGGGGCAAGAAAATAAAGAAAATGCAGGCATGTTTGCAGAGACCACATGCCTTCATTACACTCCGCATAATAAACCCAAAGAGAAGAGAGACTATCATCTTTTCTCCGAATTGTTAAAATGGTTTTAGATGCCAAAGTTTAGAACAATGAGGAAGAACATATATGTACAGAAACAGAAAGTTACTCCACAGAATCTCAGATGCCTGTGGAGATGTGTTAAAGTGCATTTTTAAAAAGTACTTGATTCTCCCGTACTTCCCAGAGAAAATGTAGTTTCCCTCAGGCTGGCCTCTCTCTCTCTCTCTCTCTCTCTCTCTCTCTCTCTCTCTCTCTCTCTCTCCCCTCTCTCTCTCAATTGACTAAAAACGACCATTTGAAGCTGTTTTCTCTCTTAACTTCTGAGCTCACAAGGGTTAAAGATGAATTCCCTAGAGGCACTTCACCATCATTTATCAAGTTCAGACGTCATGAGCCATTCTTCTTCTTCAATGCACACATTCTCTGAGCAATTATCTCTCTGTGCTTTCCACTGAAGGTGAGTTTGGCTTTCATCCAAGAACCTCTTTTACTACCGATTACAAGCAGCTATTACAACCATCCCAAACCATTAACTTAAAAAAAAAGTCAACTACCTGTTAGGAGGTTAAACTAAATGTGTAACTTTCAACAGTTGTCTTTGTTTTCAGGAGTCAAAGAAGCAAAGGAGCCAGGGGGCAGCCCAGCCCTAAAACCTTCTGATACCTGGCTTGCTGGTTGGGATTATCTTCCTGGACTGCAGGTTTTTTTGGGGAGGATGTTGCTGTCAAGAGTGGCTTAAGGATTGTGTATGAGCAGGGAGGGTACCCTGGGAAGAGGTGGGTCTTTTTCAAGAGATGGATAGATGTTTTAGAGAGAGAGAGAGGGATTGGTACCCAATCCTGAGAAAGGACAGTCGTGCAAATGGATACACTTGCCAGAAATCTGCCTGAGTTCATGTCATAATATTTTAAATTTCCTTTGGTTATTTCTCTAGAACTCTATAGTGCTTTGCAAGCACATGCAAGATAAAATACTCTTTGAAAACATTTTAATGTATTAATACACATATGTGCCTGCCATATATGTGTGGGTTCACGTGTATGCTCTTGCATGTATGGAGTGAGAGGACAAACTTGGATGTTGCTCCTCAGGTTTTGTCCACACAGGCTTTGTAACAGGATCTCTCATGGGCCTAGTTCTCACAGATTAGCCTAGGGCAGGTGGCCAGCAAGCCTCAAGGACCTGCATGTCTCTGCCTCCCTATTACCAGTGTTGTAAGCATGTATCACAATGCCCAGTTTTTAACATGGGTTCTATGGACTGAACTCAGATCTTCTTGGTTGCACAATAGGGCATTACCAACTCTGCTGTCTCCCTGAGCTGATAAGTTTGTTATACACCCTTCATAGAAGACATCCTTAAAAGTTTTACTACTTGCTAAGTTAGTTTTGAAGCTCAATATATTTTGACATTAACTGTATATTAAGGGGCTTGGGGAATGGCTGAGCAGTTAAAGTACTTCTTACATAAACTTGAGGACAGGAGTTTGGTTCCCCAGTTACACATATATGAGTACTGGTGGGCATGGTGACCTGCCTGTAACTTAAGCCTCAGCGATGCAGACATGGGGATTCCCAGAGCACACTCATCAGCAAAAGTAATGGTAGTTGCAAGCTCTGAGTTTGATTGAGATACCTTACCATAAGGCGTGAAGAGGAAGAGAGATTATTATTCCTGACATGAACTTCAGGCCTCCACAGGCACACACTTGTACAACACACACACACACACGTATATACACACACACATACACACACACGTACACACACGGAAAAAGAAGAATTTATGTAGTATTTATTAAAATATATAGATTTTTTCCTTTGCTGTAATATATTTTAGTGATAAATCAGTATGTAATACATGCCATTTAGAATAAAATACCAGTAAAACTAATCATTCCCTCTATAGGTTTCTACAACTAAGATCTCTTGTTCATACAGTGTAACACTGAAGTCCTGCTTGTTGGGGGTTTCTGTCTTCCAACTAGGTCCCACAGCTGTTTAGCCCCAAAGAAAAATCACACAGAGGTCTCTATAAGTTATAAACTGATTGGCCCATTAGCTCAGGCTTCATATTAGCTCTTATAACTTATATTAACCCATTATTCTTATCTATGTTAGCCACATGGCTCAGAACCTTTTTCAGCAGGGCAGGTCACATCCTGCTTCTTTGGTGTCTGGACAGGACTGCGGGAAGAGCTTCCTTCTTCCCAGAATGCTCCTGTTCTCATTGCCCACCTCTACTTCCTGTCTGGCTGTCCTGCCTATACTTCCTGCCTGGCTAATGGCCAATCAGTGTTTATTTAAAAGATAATTGACAGAATATAGACAATTCTCCCACACCATTTCCCCTGCTTTTTTTTTTTTTAACAAAGGAAAACATCCATAGGCCATATTTTTGGGAATGTGGGTAGAGTATTCCAGGCTACTTCCTGCTGGTTGGGGGTGCTGATAATCTTATGGGGACCTAAAGAAAATTTAGAATCATGACCAAGTCCTGACTGGAGTATCCTGAGAGGCTTGATCATCTCAGGCAGCATCTTGAATCTGTTCTGGATGTAGAACTCTGGGCCATCTGTTCCTACTGGAGATTTCTCAGGTGGTCTTCCTTGATCAAACCTGATTTTTCTTAACTCAGAATGAATCCACAGCCTCTCATTTCCCATGGAAACAAAAGCAAAATCTCTTCTCCAAAGTAACATACCTTTTGACTTCAATTTTGAAGTCAAGGTATTTTCAAAATACCTATCTTGGATTAGTTCAGCAGCATTTATAAACAAATATCTTTTAGCAGCTGTTGCTCCTTCCTCAGCATTCAAACAATTCAAAGAGAGCATAATAATATACAGTATCAAGATTCTCTGTGTGTTTTCCATCTTTATGCGGCTTTATTTTAAACTCTATTTCTTTTATTTTTACTTTTAATTTCTGGCTTTTTGAGACAGGTTCTCTGTGTATCTTTGGCTGTCCTGGAATTCACTCTATAGACCAGGCTGTCCTTGAACTCACAGAGATCTGCTTGTCTCTGCCTCCCCAGTACTGTGATTAAAGGTGTGTGCTACCACACTTTGAACTCTGTCTGTATCTGCCCCCCCAGGCATTGGGATTAAAGGTGTTTGCTACCACACCTTGAAGTCACAGAGGTCAGTCTACCTCTGTCTCCCAAGTGTTGGGATTAAAGGTGTGTACCATCACACCCAACTACTCTATTTTTTATTTTAAGGACTTTAACCTTTTTTTCAAGCCTGCATATATTTTTAACATACTGTAAACCATTTAGAGGTTTTCTTCATCTTTGAATCTCTCTTTACTGTGTATCTCTCTTTTTCTGACCATGTGAGTCTTTAATTTGTAAAGCAATATAGAGAGGATTGAAGCCGTGACTTTGACAGCTAGATCCGGCCTATTTCTTAGCTTTCTGAGATTTCAGCCTCATGGTGGAGGTACCGGCTTGAGCCATGTTTATTGCCACAACTCTATGGCATTTCAAGGTCTTTGCCAGAAAGCAAGATGCAGCAGTGTGCTCACAAACCACACTCAAATGCTTCATAGTTGGACAACCTGCCTGAAAGAGTCAGAGTTTGCCTTGGCAGGACGTCCCAGAAAGCCTGCATTTTAAAACAGCGTGGCTTTTTTCCTGCTATAGCTGAAAATCAAAAAGCATGCTGTCAGCTTTTCATCAACACCATTTAAGTGTTTCTTGGCAGAATCTCTTAAAAGAGCTGCAAAGTTTTGCAGCTAAAGCTGAGTCAGGAAGCCTCTCTTAAATGAGAGCACTTGCCTCTAGCAAGCAGAGCAGACCTGAGAAATTGCTGCTACCAAGAATCCATGCTTTATTCTATTCTTTTCTGTCCAGAATTACTTCCTGAGCTCTCTCAGGCTTTAAGTGGATCCAGTTGTCCACATGGGTGCCATTAAAAAAGAGGGGGAAGTAGTGTGGGAGAATTGCCTATATTCTGTCAATTATGTTTTAAACCTTATTTATGTGGAATTTTGTTATTTAAAATTTTATTCTTACAGATTTCAATATTATCAATTCCAGCTGTATTGGCCGAACCCCCAAATTTCTGGAAGTGCAATGCTGTGCACAATACTGTTTGAATCCTTCCTAAGCAAGAGTCAAAGCAGCATGATTCAGGGATCACTCATGTCGCTAAGAACAACGAATTGGGGTCTCTTTTGGATTCTTTAGCTTTGTGCTTTAATAGCCTATTTAACGCAATCCAAATTTGCTGTGTTCATTGAATAATCTGTTGCAGGATATTTGATCACATTGTGGAACTCCAAGATTGTGCTAATAAAATTAACTTTGGACCAGGAAAAAAAAAAACAAAAAAAAAAAAACGCTGATTGGTCAGTAGCCAGGCAGGAAGTAGAGACGGGGCAATGAGAACAGGAGTATTCTGGGAAGAAGGATGCTCCTTCCCCAGTCCTGTCCAGACATGGGAGAAGGAAGATATGACCTGTCCAGCTGAAAAGGGTACCGAGCCATGTGGCTAACAAAGATAAGAATAATGGGTTGATATAAGTTAAAAGAGTTAATAAGAAGCCTGAGCTAATGGGCCAATCAGTTTATAACTTATGTAGACTTCTGTGTGATTCTTTGGGGCTTACTGGCTGTGGGAACTGGGCAGGACAGAAACCCCAACAAGCAGGACAAGTTCAACTCATATCTGCTTACAAAAAAGTTCCCAAAGTGCTGCAGCAACTTTGTAACTTCCCCACCCTCTACTTATATATATCCACATCTATCTATCATGTGTTCATCCATGTATCCATCTATCCACCCATCCATATATCCACCCATCTATTTATCATCCATCCATTATCCATCCACCCACCCATCTACCTACACATCCATCCATCCATCCATCCATCCATCCATCATCTATCTATCTAAAAAAGGCAATTATAATAAAAATTACTAAGAATGTACGAGACAAAGATAGTCATGATATTTATTCACCAAATCATCTCTTTACACAGTTACCACACATCATTAACACAGAATACATTCTAATTTGCTGGTAATGATCACCAATTAGATAAGCCATCATTCTAGGAAATATCCTAATTATTAAAGCAACATTTTAATGAGAAAGTTTTGCTAATTACAAGCATGGTCATCGGTAGCCATATTCAGTTTTTCCTGTAAAAATGAATCTAAAAGGAAATGTGCCTACAAGTTTTTATTTTAATTTTTGCCACTAACTCTTAAAAATTCTTAATCAAAATTATATAGATGATTTATTTTGCCACTTTAATAATCATGGACTGTGTGAAGATGGTATAGCTTTCACAACCCTTTTTGGCATGTTGGTTTCTAACAATTTTTAAATAAAAGTTACAACTTTACTTTTTCTGCTTAGTTTTGTGAAGATACACACCCAGAGATCAACACACTCAGGTTTCTTCCAATTACTTTCAAAGTCAGAGTCTATGCAAATAGGACTCAGTGGTTCTGTATAGAAATAGGCCCATCAAGTTCTGGAATTATTCTATGAAGTGAAGTATTTCATTCATTCTTTTTACCTCTTCTTTCCTGACCCACCTTCTCTTTCTTGAGCTCTTCTGCCCTCCACCATGTTCTAAACAATTCATATAATTATACAGATACAGTGATATATCTATGAGTGCACAGTGAGGTGTACGGTTTCTCATAAGATCTTTTTTTTCATGGAGGGAACTCTCTGTGCTATAAGGCATTTAGTCAGCTGTGAATTTTGCTCATCTTTTCACATCAAAGTGTGAAAATTCCTTGTAGCCATATAAATGAAAAGATCAATTTATCTGATTTTCTTTAAAATGAAGCCCATTATTCTCTCTTATCATTTTCTCAACATGGAATTAAAAAAAAAAACCACAGGAGCACTTTTATTCGTTACATTAAACAGCTTCTGTAAGTCTTACCATATTCATCTGACTAAAACAGAGACACAAACCGAGAGGCAACGGCCCTGAAATCCTGTCACTCACGTATACCCAACTCCTGAGGAGGGAGGAGGAATGAGCCCGTGGAGAGAATGTGATCAGTCATCCTAAACTGGGCCTGAAACTGTCTGGTCAGAGTGAAAAATTCCATTAAGTTATTTTATTAGGTTGAAGCTTTATCTGAGTGGCCATTTCAGAGAGACTTAATACTGCTCAGTTGGCTCAGATGATTTCCAGTGCAATACAGGTACAACCCGGGCACACAGGCCACCGAAACCACTCTATGTAGGCATGTCTACCTCTGAGAGAGTTGACTTCAGTCCCAGGCCTCTGCCTCCTACCAGTCCAGGACAGCTTACACTCAGAATTAGACTCACCAAACCTGCTTTCTGAGATGGTTTTCACTGGTATGTTAGATTTCCATTACCTAAGAAGTTAACAGAGAAGAATTTCTTTGGCTCAAAGTTTTGCACATTCCATCTCGTCATGACTGCTATGGAGTGGTGTGGGACAGTTTACGTGGTGGCCAGGTAGTGGAAGAGAGAATGCCCACACAGCATGCTTTCTTACTTTTCTGCTTTGTCTTCCCTCTGCCTCGGCCTGGGGGTCTTCCTCTGTTGTGGGATATTTGGACACAGTGTGAAGATAGATTGCTGTGATTGGTTTGTAAAGAGCTGAATGGTCAAACGCTAGACAGGAGATGATAGGTAGGACTTCTAGGCAGGTAAAGGAAGTAGGAAGAGATAATCTAGGGAGAAGGGAGATGCCAGGAGACATGGGGGTGACGGAGTTTGACATTTAGAATGAGAGGAAGGTAAAAAGTCATGTGACAGAATGGAGATTAATATAAATGAGTTAATTTAAGTTATAAAAGCTAACAGGACAATCCTAATCTAAGGCCTAGATTTCATAATTAATAAGAGGTCTCCATGTGGGCTGGCAGTCCCATGAGAAAGCTTACTATATTCCCCACTTGGCATTTCCTCGCTGCAATGCCCTCACAGACACACATCGACAGGTATTCTTTACTAAACTCCTAAGCAGTTTTCAGTCTAATGAAGTTGGCAATCAAAGTTAGCTGTATCTGGTGTTTGGACCTCTCCACCCTGCCTGCAGTTCTTTGCCGAACAGAGTTTGCACTAAGACAGTAAGATAGACTCTAGATATGAAATGAGAGCTACAACCATTAGGATTTAACTTATTGTTATTATTGCATCACAAGGACAAATATCTTGATATTACTGACTGAACTCAGTTTCAATGCCTATAAAATGGGTTCTGCCAACCTTAGGTCACTATACCATACTGACCCTTTCTCTGTCACTTAGCTGTTCTGTGACTCTGGCTAGACTTCTACTCCTTTGTGAGGCATGAATATAATTCCTTAGTGTTCCAGGAAACATAAAATGCAATGCCATATACCATTGTTCCTATACTGTCTATCTTCCTTGGCTATCTGTAGGTAGAGTCTGTCAGGTTCAGCTCTGTGTAGATGGAGTCTTCCAGGCATACATATAATGATCAGTCCTGGCATAAGATTTACATACAAAGATACATCCAACTTCTCAAAACAGCATCTTAGTATAGTGTAAGTGCAGCATCCTGGCTAGAGGAGAAAAATGCATTCTAACTGTGTAATTGCCTTCCTCCAGAAATTAAAGAACACATATATGAGGCATTTAATATTTATATCCTGAGGCTTGAAAAAAATCAAGTACTTAAGTCCATGTTCTCTCTATCTTCCCCTTCAAATTAAGTGCCAAGCACCTCAAACCTACCTGCTGGGCTCCTGCCCTTAGTGTTCTACATTGTTAACAGTTTCAGAAAGGAGGGAGAGGTTTTGTTTTTAAATCTGTATTATTCAGAAAAATTTCTGCATATCAATCAATCTGAAGACACTTTCAGCATAGTCCTTGACTCAGCAGCTAAAGCAGCTGGTACCGAGCCAATTCCATGCTTGCTGGGGGTTGGTGGCAGACACCTGTGCTGCAGTCTTCTGCCTCCACATCACAGACTGAATTTGGACAAATCGTCAATTTCTCTGGGCTTCAATTGCTTCAAGTGTAAAATGAAAAGTTTGGACTTTCAAGCCCCTTTTTCTTTCATCTCTGGTTCTTGATCAAATTATTTGAACATGAGAAAAGCAAAGACACCTTGGGTACCAAACGTGCAAATTTGTATATGTACACAAACAGAGATACACTGAAAAGTAACTCTTACATCTACAGAAATCTTATTTTGTTCTAAAGAAACTGTTTTCTTTAACTACAGGGCTGCTGCTCTGCTCTCAAAACCAAGGAAAAATATAAGCCATCGGTACTTAGGGACACTGAGATCTGGACTTGCCTGCCTTGTCCTCTCTTTACTGAATTCATCACCTGAGACCTGGTGATTCAGTCCATTTAGTCCATGTGTATTGAATGGGTTTTCTTAGGATTTTACTCAACTACTGATAACACACTGCTGTAGAGTCCAGAGACTACTTCTCAGGCAGATGAGAGGTGCGTTGTTACCAGTCCTTGCCCTTAGCCCAGAATACAACTTGGCTGAGAACAGCTGCATAGTTTGACTCTCATCACTGGCTATCCATTGGATTCCCATAAGTCATCTTTAAAAATTCCTTATAATCCATTCTCCAGGTTCCATTATCATAGTCCTTTGAGAGCTCTGTGTTCTCACTTGTGTTTTAAATGATAAATCTCAAGGTGTCAATGCCAGCCAAAGAGAAGAATCATTACCTTGCTTGAATCTTCAAAGAACGACATGAGAAGAAGTGAGGTGGGAATCGCGAGAGTCCAGGCAAGAAGCGACAGACCCAAGGCGAAGAAACCTGGAATTGTCAGGTTCTGAAAATATCATGCCCCGTCTGGCACTCAGGGACAGGGTGACAGAGGAGAAAGAAGGTGGGTTTGCAACAGCTACCCTGAGATGAAGCGCAGATCAAAGAGGGCTTCTGTGCAGCGGGGGCCTGTGTCCATCAGTGTGGAGTGCTCTAGAGTCTAAAAGGTTAACAAGACATGGAGGAGTGGAAGTCTTGCATACTTGAAGGTCAGAACAAGGGACGGGCTGCACCGGGACAGTAGTATGAGGATCAAGGGTGAGGCCCTTGAGCAGGAATGTGTGTCACTGGAAACTCTGGACATAAGGATGTTCATAGTGTACTTGGATTTGTAATTTGTTTGTGCGTGGATTCATATAGTGGGCCTCTAAGATATATGGTCCAGGGATTATTATGGCGCCCATTCCACAGGGGATTAAAATGAGGCTCAAAGAATAGAAATTAGATGTTGTGGCATAATATTTTAATAACTTTGTTGTATTATTTTTCTCTTGCATTGATACTGGAGAAAAATCTTCTCTAAGACAAATTTTGAGATTTTGGGGCACTTGCTGTCACGGTTAAAAGAGGTTAGGGGCATTTAGGCAAAATAATCCCATAAACACGGAGGACCCATGGTATTTACCCTCTAGAGCACGCCTTGCATAATTATTCTCACAGTGAGATTAGGAGAGCCAGAGTAGGCCCTTGTCCAGAATGGGGCGAATAAGTGAATATTTTTAGGCATCAAAATCCACCCAACCTTTCAGTATCAACCATTTGTGCTTCTGCCATGTCTTCCAGGCTTTTCTTGTCTAGAGAGCTGCATGTGCTCTAGGCACACCCCTTCTCGCCTCTGCCCTCACTGCGTGCTGATGACACAATCCCAGTTTATGTAGAGAAGCAAGAGGTTGAAATCTTATCGCCAGCAGAAGAGTACAGGTTTTGCAAAATTGGGCATTTGCTACATTCTCAGATGAAATGATTTAGATCCAGAAAAGGCTTCGAAATTGTGACAGGGGATGGAGTCACAGGAGGTCACTGTGTTGAAAGAGAGACCAGACTTGGTTTGAGGCCGGATTTGTGTAGCAAACAGCACACTTCTGATTATGCCCCTTTGGCAAGGCGTTGAGGACAGTGGCTCACAGAGATAAGCCAATGCCATTTCACCACCATCCACCAAAAATTGTGATCTGTAGCATATGTCTCTTGAAAATGTTCCCTTTCGTCCTGAGTCCAACTTGGTTCCAAAGACCTTAGCTACTCTGAAGACACAGCAACACAACGCGTGATTCTCCTGGGGCCCCACAGTGCGGGCAGTTTCGGCGCTTACGTTCAGGCAGTAGAATCCACTGGTGAGATACTGCTCATTCCATATGCCTCGCAGCGACACTGAATTGTGAATTTATGGTATGAATCCCTTGCTGTAATTTTTGACTGTCAGTCATAAACACGGTCATGTAGAACGTTACTGAGGGTGGGACAATCTATTAGCGCAGGGAGGGCAAGGACTCTTGTAAATTAAGTAGAGCCATTTGTTGAACTGGAAACCCTGAACTGTTCATTAAGAACAAGTCTGTGCCTGCCCCTGAGAACGATTTAAAAGCTTTCTACGAAGGGACTTAGCTTCTCTCTGATCTAGAGACACATCCTTCCCCACTCACAATGCCGCAGAGGCAGGTGATTGCCACGTGCTGTATCTGTATGTTTCCCGTTTTGTGTTGACCACAGTGATATTTTCTAACGCACCGGCCTCCTTCTTTCCTCTTCTTTTTCTTTCTTCCTCCCTGTCTCACGTGTTTCGCCATCTCCATTCTGTAGACAACAGCTTACTTCCAAGATTGATAAGCTCGATCAGTTTCTAAAAGATTAGACCAAGACCCCAGGCCATTTCTTGCTTCAAGCTAACACTTCCATGGCATCGGGCAAATCACTTTGAAACAATAGCAGTTTGATCTACATAATTAATGGAATACTTAAGTTTCCTTTAATATCCATGTGCTTATTTCTTACTTTATTAAATGGAAAAATGGCATGCAGAGTGCCGTTTCTTTTCCAAGTACTGAGAATATCTTGAGAAGAATTATAATACAGGACTGTAAAGAATTCTTACTCCTATTATTAAAGTATTTTTCTTCATTATTGTAATGTCTTTGGGCCTGTTGGAATCTCAAGCTTCATTTGCAAAGACACAATTAACCAACTATTGACTTCGTTTTTTTTTTCTATATCTGTAATGAAAAGGGAAGGACAAAGAGATACAGAACTTTGCTCCTTGCCCAGGAAACCTCCCCCTTTCTTCTCCATTTCTTATCAGGTCTCTTGCTTGAGTTTACTGCCTGGCAAATGGCTTGGGTTCAGCTTGCAGGCTTCTGTTCTTATCCAAGATCTACACAGCATTTTACAAATGGAGTCAAGAAAGGTACATTAGATTAAATATTGATTTAACTGTAAATCCATCCTTCTAACATTTGGGCAAAGCAGAAGGGCAGAAGGTTAGCAGCAGGGAGCTCCAGGCCTGCAGGATGATTAAAGCGGTGTGTGACCGAGTCAAGGGCACCTCGCTGATCTGTGCAGAGGCGTGTTGCGCTTTGACTCTTCCTTTTGTTTCTCCCCCATCTCAAAGACCCTTTAGAAACTTCTTCAGTTAAACAATTGGTTGTTGTTGTTGTTTTACCAGAGGTGGAGAAGGACACTGGCAAGGCTGTTAGGAAGTTGCAAAGCCTAGATCCACTTCCTAGCTCCCTTGCTGACAGTTTGGAGTAGTTCTTTGGAGACAATCGTCCCCTTCTGCACCACTCCACGCCATTCTGAGGACCACATTACTTCCAAAAGAAATGAGGATGTGGTATGAAGTGCCTTTCTCTGTCACACAGGGTGACACACTTGATATATAAAATGATGGTCTTTTTCTCTGCTTTATTTCTATTCTTCTTGTTTAATATCAACAAGCATGTTTCCTTGCAAAGGTGGCTCTTTTGGTTTGTTGGCGTCCTTTCAAATTAATTTTCAAGAGCAAATCCTTTTGCAGGGGCTACACAGAAACTCCCAGTGGAGCCCTGGCTGGCCAGGAGCTCTGGTAGGCCCCAAACTTGTGTAATTGTCCTGCTGCTGTCTCCTTGGTGCACAGATGAGAAATAGGTATCGTTAAGTACAGCTTCTATAGCGACTTCTGAAACAATACAATTTAGTCAACACACAGCGGTGTCATTAGACACATGCTGCCACCCCAACTGTTGCTGGAAGGCTAGACTGAGCACTGCAGAAAGACAGCCAAACCTTTCCATATTCATGAAGCCATTTCACCCTCACGGTGACACCATAATAGCAGGATGGTCAAAGGCAAGATGGTGATGCTGACTGGAAAGTGAAGAAACCGAGAGTCGGAGAAATTCCGGATGGCCCGAACAGTTATCTCGAGGATTCTGGGGGCAGTGAGAGCCTAGAACGCAGTCTGAGAAGTTGTTCAAATCCACGGTCTAGTTAATAATTGGTCTGGAGGCATGGTTAGTTTGGAAATCCCAGTGTTTCAGATATTCTTGAATTCTAACATCTATTTCCCCACCATTTCTACCAATCCAGTTTCTTGGTCCGTAAACCTGTAATCTTCTGAAGGCATGCGGGTTCATGATCCTGACTGTAGGCCAGATTGCTGGAGCGTATGTTGGCACCGACCTAACTTGTTTTGTACCATCTCAAGGCTCTTTAGTTCCTAGACAATCTCTTGTTGCAAGGCCCTATATGATACTTGTTCAGCCATTCTTCAAGGAATTGAATTAGTCTCTGTAGCTTCCCCCCCCAAAAAAAAATCTTAATCGTTTCAACCCAGACTTGGTAAACAATTATAGTACTGGTGGATCCTTAATAACTAGTGGTTCAACTTTTGATTTTCCTCCTATAATGTGATGCAAAACCAATACACATTCCAGCGAAATCTTACATTGAATTTATTTATCTATTTTCTGCAGCGCTAGAGATTGAATGGGTTTTTAATTAGTTTTTTTTTTCTGAGCTAGAGACACATGGTGTGATATTCCCTCACCACGCTGGGCAGCAGCAATGAGCCTCATTTCTCAGTCAGACTTGCTATCACCAGGGTAACTGATGGATCCTCTCCAGTGTACCAGGATGCTAAGCTGGGATCTTTAAGACATCCTGCCTTATGCCTTGTGTATCAAATGCTTTTTCAAATTACAATATGTTTATTGGGACACAACCCATTTAAGTCAAAGAGCATCTATGTTTATCATCATGCAGTTAATTATTGTTTCAATTTATACCGTTTGATAACATTATTTAACTGTTCACACAATGAATATGTATATTGTATAAATCAATTTTGTATTTCCTTATTTTATATTTGTATATCTATTAATATGTACACATATATTATCTTTACATATAGATTACATGATACAGTGATTTATATTTTTGGTGCCTCCTTCATATTTAGGGCTTATAGTATATTCTTACAAATGGTTAGGGAACGAATGACTTAAATCATCAAAATATGTGAAATGATATACTATGCTCCATTATTAACCAAGTGTTATGAGGACATATATCCCATTTCCCTTGAACTCTGAACCCCAGATGAGCAGCTACAAACTTTAGTGTGCCAGGAATTTTGTACAGAAGACCTTATTGCGTTTCTGAAAAGATATTCTGATTTCACCATGAATTTCTATGATTTTTACCTAGAATGGTTTTTAAGATCTCTTCCTAATGACACTTAATAAAATATCCATGATTTCTCACTTATGAAGCTTCTATCACGGCCCAAGAGGTTTGTTAGATTATCTTTTTAATAATGCGTATGCATGTTGGGGTGTCCATGAGTGTGCAAGTGCCAGTGGAGGCTGGAGGCGCCGGATGAACCTGGAGTTGGAGTCATAGGAAGTGGAGAGCAAGACAAAGCGGGTGTTGGGAACAGAAGTTGAGTCCTTTGCCAGAGCAGTGTGAGCTCTGAACTGCTGCCTCTGGCCCAGGACCAAGAGTTTCAACAGATCATGTCATTCAGTCTTCTCACTAGGTCTCGTTTTTTCTTCACTGGTGAGCAAACTGAGATAAGGATTAGTATCTTGCCAAAGTCACGCAGTGGTGTCTTTTACTGCCAGTGCTTAAAACAAAACCCTTCAGGTGTAGCGCAGAGTCCAGCACGTAAATGTCAAAAACATATTGATGATGTCCGTGTGGAAGCCGAGGTCTTTACTTCTAAGCCTCTCTATTTATCCTTTATTCCCAACATGTCCTGTTTTGTTCCCATTTGTGGCACACATAAGCAACGGAAAGTGGCCTGAACATGTACTTCATCACAGAAATTCTTCCTCATGTACCGCTCTTAGCAACAGAGCCACGAGCAGGTCGCTTTCCTCTGAAAAACATGATGGGTGAACTTTTCAACTTTTTAGCTCACTTCTAAATGCTAACGGGAGGGCCAGCTCTCCAGGTTCCTTGGTGACTGAGGCAGGAGGATTCTGAGTTTGAGCCTAGCCTGAAGTAGGTAGCAAGACTCGATGAATAAAGAAAAGGAGAATGAGAGCGAGAAGGAAGAAAACGAAGGATACGGTAGGAAGGAGGGGCTGAAGGATGCAGGATGGGAGCCACAGTTGGTGAACTAGTTACTCAGTTGCACACATACAGCTGAGGCAGTCTCCCATCACCTGGCTTAGGTTTGTTTATACACACACAGGGCAGCACCCCCCTATATTACAGTCAATATTGTCTTGCTGTTCTGTTTTACTCTTTATCTGTTCCTCACAAGGAGTGTCCTTCCAAACACTAAGGCATGGGACCCGCTAGGCTTATTTAGGAGATATCATCATAACAGTATTAGCTCTGTGTGTGTGTGTGTGTGTGTGTGTGTGTGTGTGTGTATGTGTGTGTGTGCGCACGCGCATGTGCATACAAGCAATTGCTGTAGCAAAAACATTCTTTTTGCTTTGATACAAGAAGGAAAGGGGTGGACTGCACCCTTATCAGAGTTGAAAGAAACAATTGGAAGTCACTGGTCTTCAGGGAAAAGGTCAATACCCTGAGTCTAGTAAGAAGTTTTACAATTTCTGTCCAGTAGATTTTTTTTGTATTACCCCTAAATCCCTACCATCACGAAAGATCATGTTGTTTTGATTAAATTTTGCCCTTTGCTTTCCAGTCCCCCTTGTTGTTTGTTTTCTGTTCTCTGCATCTGTGATTCTGTTGCCTCTGTATAGAATGCCCATCCTTCCTGATTCTGAATGTGAAAGCCAGTTTCTCCTTCTCTAAAAAGGGGCTCTAGCGTCCCCCAGATCCTGACTGGAGTTCATCTGTTTTCTCTCACTCTACATGTGACTTGGTCTGTCTCTCTTCATTCATTTCTCATATGAAGACATATTAATTCCTATCTTAGAATGCAGGATTGTAAGCACTTTCAAAATATGCATGATTGAATATAAACTCTGAGTGCTTCCATCAGAAAGTCAACACATGTCAATTAATGCCATGGAAATTTCTTTTAAAAAATACATTGATTTTTTTGAATGATAGAACAATTCATTTTCCCAGCTCATTCTGCGTCATCTGTTCATTTCATTCCATCCTATCTCCTGGGCTTATCCTGGAGTATACCTATGGATGGTTCTTGCATAGGAACATGGCTTCTCAAGGGCATACAGATGTGTCTTGCTCTACACTTGCAGAATTGACTGGAAGTCCTTATTTCCTTAGGAGTAACTGTCAACAAAGAGGAGTTGCACAAATTTTCGGCCTTCCTGTCCTGTCAGTGACACTGCTCTCTAGTGAGTTTCGCATAGTCCCCTTGGAGGTGCTGGGTCACTGAATTCCTTATGTCCATGCTGTTCCGTATTCTGATAGATCTTTCTGTCTTCCATATGTACCTACTCTCCCTTCAGTGGTCCCGCTATTTCCCCTAAAAGGTTTAGTCCTCCTAGATTCTCTCCTCAGGGTCTGTAGTTGAAGAATTAAAACTGCCCAAATTCTCTCCCTTTCCTACACTCTTTGGGAAACTGGATTCAAACATTTGCTGCATGTTCCTAGGACTACAATATGGAGTATGGTGAACTTGACTGAGAAAGACTGGGCTCATTGTCTTCTGCAGTAACCATAGGTAGGTCTTGTCCTACCTCCAATGAAGGCAACAGAGCTGTAGATTAGTTACACCAAAGCCATTAGAGCCTGCCGAGGCCATAGCCAGAGCCCACCAGAGACTTCACCATGAAGTCATTCCTGTTCTCAGCATTGAGAAAAGTGACAGGCTGTATTGGCGGACCTGAGAAATCCCCCTTTTACTGTTTGGATAATAAAACAAAACTTGTTGCCATATATTTAAGCATTCTCAAACACGCTTGCCCAGAGTGCTGAGGATGACAGAACCAGCAGGCGCCTGAAGATGGAATGCCTGATCAGAAAGGTTCGCACCCTTAACAGTAATGACATTTCTGCCTCTCAAAAAGAGCAATTTGCTTTCCCAACTTCTTCCTCTCCCTATCCCTGCCTGCTAGAGAAAATCACAGTCTCACACATGAAATATT
Source organism: Ondatra zibethicus (assembly GCA_004026605.1). Lineage (NCBI taxonomy): Eukaryota > Metazoa > Chordata > Mammalia > Rodentia > Cricetidae > Ondatra > Ondatra zibethicus. The sequence goes on from PVIU01004612.1 coordinate 64,637, forward strand.
TTCGAGCTAGAGGTGGCAGGTTTATGGAAGATGATACTGAATGTATTTGGGCACCAACCAACTCTCCTAGATCTGTGTTATTCATGATAAGCATGACTTCCAAGTCCTGGCTTGTCAGATTTCCCCATTAATTGTTAATATAACAGTGAAGTCTCCCTTGGCTGTGCATTATTTTCTCATTTATAAAAATCATCAGGCTTGGGATAATCCCTCATTAGATCAATAATATTCTCATCAAATGGATGTAACATTGTCCATGTGAGACTGTTCTGACTAACTGTAGTGGGAAACACTGTGTGCCTTTGTCTCCTCAGCTTTGTCTCCACATTCTCCTTCTGAAGATTTAGCAGCCCTGACCTGGGGACTGAAGTGGTCCTCTCTCAGTGAGACCACAACCCTTCCCCCAGACCCCTCTAAACCATCTTCCATGCTGTCATGGAGTACCCTGCTCTTTGAAGTGCAGATCTGAGCATGTGATCACTCTGGTCTTAAATGCCTGATAGTTTCTGTGGAGGAAGTTTGAAGTTCACCCTGCATCCATTCTCCCCTAACAGAGCAAGGCCCTCTGCTTCCTTTAAGACGATGTTTCCTCCCCCATTTGGGGGACTTTCCCTCCTAGTCTCTCTATCGTCTCAGGTGTAGGGAAGGCAGCTGAATGCTCTGTCTGTGAATTTTGGCTCTTACCTGGTTGCTCAGGCTACAGCTTGTGCATCCTGACCAGATGCCCCTCTTTACAGGGCCTGTGGCCACGTGACGCTACCTCACGGCGTGCTCCCACGTTTTTCTTCAACTTAAACACAGTCTGCTTTTGCTGTTGACAAGAGAGAAGCCTTGACTGAAAGAGTGCATCACGGATTTTAGAACTGAGATTTACTTAGACTTTCCACCAGGTCATCAGATTTTGTATGACAGCCTAGTTGCATTGTTCTATCAGTTTCTGAACACAAGGATAACCACACAATGGTATTTCTTAAAAGGAGAGTTACCATTCCTTACTTAAAGAACCTTGCCACCTTCCACTGAGGTCCAAGGTCAAGTGTCTGAACCTGGCTTCTGCTGCCTTTGCTATTTACTCTCAAAATAGATGGGGTTTATCCCTAGGTGAGGCCTATGCTTTACTGTTCTTCTTCCTAGCCCTTATCATTCTCTTATCATATATATATAAAATCATCCTTAAGACAAGGTCTATGACTGTTTCGTCCTTCATTATCCAAGGGACACTATGTAATGCATGTGTCACACTGTCACATGGTGGTTAGGAGTTGAACATTTTGGGTTTAATTTCATCTCTCTACCACTCCTCCCCTGCTAAGAAGCTGTTTTTTAGTTCGTTTCATTTAAAAATGGGGCAACACTGCTGACCTTACATTATTTGTGTGAAACTGAGAGCAGACAGGCAGAGAGTCAGACATGAAGCATCGAGGGAAAATGAGATGGATCATGGTGGCTGTGTCTCCTGGTTACGTAGGGAGTTACATGTGAGTAACCAAGGAAACTACAGTTGCATCTTGGTACTATATCTCCTGATTGTTAAAATTCCTCTTTGTGGTTAGATAGCCTTAAAACGTCAGCTTGGTTCTGCCTACTATGTCAGAAATAAGGCACCAGGCACTTTCCCAATGCTACACATGTACAGCAATGGGAATCCTGATAACCAGGGAAGGGAAATCTCAGAGATATCTTGGCCCTGTGGCCTACACAGTAGAGTGGGAGGAGATGAAACCAGGAGGAATTTGACAATGATATCACAAGAGGTAGGAGACTGTACAAAACTACTTAAAAGTCTACAACACAGACACAATGGGCTATCTGACCACCGTCACGTGAACCTGCTCTAATCTCTCTTTGGAAATGACCGTTACTTTGTTTTGACAGATAACTTCTTCCTAGACTACCTGTGTCACACAACTGATTTCTTTCTGTCAAGTAGACAAAGACACAGGAAAATCCTAGCCCAATGATGAAAGCAAAGAGCTAGTTCCTATCATCACGCAGATCCATAACCCAAATGTTTGCTTAGAGAATGGTGGTCCCTTACTGCCTTAAGGTTTCCTTTACCTCTTGTAAAGTTTATTGCAATAAATAATCCACAAATAAATGTATGTGTGTGTGTGAGAGAGAGAGATACAGAGAGAGAAAGAGAGAGGAGAGAAGGAAAAGAGAGGAGAGAGAAAGAGAGGAGAGAGGGGAGAAAAGAGAGGTAGAGAGAGGAGAGAGAGAGAGATGCTATTTGAAGGCCACTCTTTGGTCAAACTCAAAGGAAACATTTGTTTTCTGCGATACATCCCCGTATTCTCACACAAAACAATGAAGCTATAAATGCCTACACCAAAGTCATAGTGATCATGTTTTCCAAACACAGTCACACTAACGCAGCTTCTTTTTCCCTTGAGAAAATGCCTAAGCAGCTCTACTGTAGGCTGTGGTCAGAAGATACAGAGATGCCAATTATTTTTGCTGAGTCAAGCAAGCAGGCAGCAGTGTTTATATGTGAATCTAGGCTGGTTTATGAATATGTGTGATCATATAATAAAACAATGTTTCCATTCAAATATAGTATAGCTCTATATAGTATAGTCATAACCTATCTGGGGACATGTTCAAATGATACTATATTAATAATAAAAGATGGTCATGCAGCATGATTGTTAGTGTGGTCCTCTTGAGTCTGTAGAATCACCTGGGAAGACAGACCTCTGGGCATTTCTGTGGCGGGTTTTCTGGATTGCTTTAACTGAGGTGGGGAGACTGGTGGATCGTGGATGGAACTCCTCTGTCTGATGGAGCCCTGGGCTGTATAAGAATGAGAAAGGGAGCAGAACACAAGGATGCATCACGGCCTCCTTGGGTACCAACACAAGGTGACAAGATGCCTTACGCTTCTGTGGCTGTGTTTTTCTGCGATGATGGACGGCGCCTTGAACCACGAGCTGAAACGAACCTGCTCTCCTTTATGTTGCTTTTGTTGGGTATTTTATCAGAGCAGTGTGAGAAGAAGCTAAGACACACAGGAAAGAATTGAAGGAAAGAAAATTTGAAGATATTTAAATTTCACTAAGAAGGGTGGGTGGAAACCCACATCTTCACTAGTCGTACACATTGCTTCCAACTTTGAGATACAGATCTTGGAGTCTATATAAGCCCAGTGCTTTGGTGGAAAAAAAGACAGCAAGATGAGGCCAAAATCTCGGAGGAGTCACTCAGAAATGACAACAGAAGGAAAACAGAGAGCCTCCCTTCTTCAGTCTAGTTCATCTGAGTGCTTGGCTAGATGAGGGCAGTTTTGTTTTGTTTTGTTTTTGAGAAGGCTGATCAGGATTAAAGGTTGGGTGGCCAGGGTTGGAGGGTTCCTGGTGCTCAGTGGGGTTCTCTTTGGGACCTTCGACTATCAGATCAAGGCTTGGTGTCAGTTTTCCTAAGAAGTGTGGGGCCACGTGAGGGTCAGAACTTCTCAGCCAGGCACCCACAGTTCTGAGAGCGCTAAGGAATTTTCCATGAGTGGAAAGGCGAAAGCTCTGGATCTCATCCCAGACCCCTGCTTAGCACCATGGCTCTACATTTTATCCTGTATATATGAACTTCTATTAAGGTTGTTTCTTAATACTTGGGGGGGCATGGAATATTAATCTACACAATCAAGAATGAAAATAAACATTCATGTAGTGCTTACTGTGTACTGAGCTTTTTTTCCTAAGCTTTTTTTTAAACATTCATCAAATTGCTCCATTTTTATAACAACTCCTGAGAAGCTGTGTTATTATCCGCACTTTATAGTTAACTGAACTGTTAAACAATTTGCCCAAGGTCAGAAATCCTGTAGGAAATAAAGCCTGGATTCGAACCAAAACAATCTGGCTCCATTACTGGTTCATAATACCTATACCGCACTACTTCTCATGGCTGTCATTCCTGCTCAAAGGTTCTGTGACTCCAGTGTTAGCAACTTGGTCTCACCTTTAAATACAAACCTTATTTTATAAAACTAACCTTGATTTACAAATTATTCTCCATTATAGGGCTTCTTTTGATCAAGAATTCAGGCTTATGACCTTTCAGTGAAGGGCAGGTCAGAGAATGACTTTTAGTTTCCTTAGCAGACATTGGAAAGACAAACGAGGATCAATTTTTGTTCTCTACGATTTCTTTCCTTTCACATTTCCTGATTATCTCTCGTGAATCAGAAACTGAGCTAAGCAGTGGAGACCAGAGAACTGATGTTGCGGTTTCTGACCCTGAATATCTCAGATCTGAGTGAAACACAAAGTATATTTTTGGGACATTCATTGGCAAGTATGGCACGCCAATAAAGAACACCAGCTCCTTGGTGGTAAGAGACAAGAGAGAATCTAGAAGAGGAACCTTTACTATTAGACAGTGGTTACAGAGGACTTGGGCACATAGTAAACGAAGATGGAGCACAGATGAGCACAGGAAGGTTTAACAAATCAAGAAAGGCTTCCTTTGGCTAATGGTACATATTCAAAGGCACAGTAATGACAGGCACCACAATATGCTTGAGATTCTTCAAATAGTTGGCATGTTGGGAAAGCTAGGAGGTAGCAGGGCTATTGGAACAACTGGCTCAAAAGTAAAGTAAGGACCTGATGGGGAAAATCTCTTATACTAAGGATTTGTGGGTTTTTCCTCTAGACAATGAAGTATGGTGTGGACCTAGCAAAGGATGTAGTTGTTCCCGTAGGAGACACGAATAGAAAGAATAGTGTTTGAATAGAATCAACAGAATTGAATATCTGTAATCCAAGGCTAAGATTTGGATTTTCATATTTACAGTGTAGCTCCTCAGAGTCGCCCGACCTTGGAAATTTAGACACCTGGTGTGTACCGTGGATGCACACCACAGCAGGCCACAAGTGACACCCTCATTTTTACCAGGGCTTCCCTTACCAGGCACCTAGGCCATGGCCACCTATACAACAAAAGCACTGCTGTTCTCAGGTTTAGGCCCTTTGCAGAAAGCTGATCCTGAGTCCCACCATTCTTGGTTTTCAATAATTTGGTCAAAAGAGACTTTTCCTTCCAAGTTTAAAGCACAATTATAATATTGAAATGCTTATAAGCTTTGCCCCAGATTAGTCATTTTGGTTAGCAAACATGAAAAAGAAAGTAAAGAGGTGAAAATCACTGTAGGTGGTGATTCAGGGAGAGACCAGGACTGGTTCTGAAGACCTACCATGGGCAGTGTCTGCTGGGTTCTTTCTAGGCCTTCCTAGAGCTTGAATCTCAAAACTACATGAGGCAAGTTCTTCACACTTCTTTGATGAAGAAACCAAGGCAAAGAGAAGTGACTATGGTTCCAAAGAGAAGAGAGTTCCAAGAGTAGATGCCTGCTCAGTTGTGCCTGACAGCAATGCCTACGCTTACTGCTGTCCATGCACAGTTTATCTTAAAAGACTGGGGGAAAATGTAAAGCTATTGTGTTCTCAACTGTGCGCGGGTGTGTGGAAAGTTCCAGCCTGGGTTGTTGGCCACCAGTGTTAATCAAATCACTCGAACTTTTCCACGGTTCCATTGGTGCTACACCTGTGAAGTGTTCCTTGCTCTTCTCCGTTCATTTCCTAGGCTTTCCCCTGGGCTGTCAGATCCCATCGGTTAACACGCATGCTTAGGACTTTCTTATTGTGCAGACAGATGTACTTTTGCTGCTTGGTCTGGCTGCCCATATCTCCTGCCGGGTGATATCATTCAGCAAGCCTGGCTCTGAAGCTGAAGTCAGTTTCATAAAATTCTTATACCCATTGTCTCTCCAACATCTGCAAGGGTTTTGAGCTTGGTGGGAGTGAAAGTCACATGCGTTTAGTGTGGGAAACATCACACATTTGGTCTAGGGTGATGACACCCCCCCAGAGTGGCATTTATTTTATTAGTATGCACCAAGTGTTCAGCAGGATCAAAACCACATTTACGTGCACACCATCTGAAGGAATGTTCTTTCTTTATGAATGAACCTTGGAACTGTGAAGAGCCCAAGGCAGCCAGCTCTTCACCTGCCTTTCTGGGTTGACATTTAATCATTTTGAAGGTCCTACAAGTTCAAGGGGATATGTTAAAGCAAGAACACACAAAGCAGCATCTAAAGTTTGAAAAGTGACAGTTCTGAATTTTTGCATGGGAGTTAGCATGTGTCCCTTTAGATTTTGGGAAAATACTTGGAACTTGTTTTTGAATTGGCTTTGAAATGCCTGTTGCTTTGTTATGCTTTGATAGCTGAATACATAAAGAAGCATGATAATAATAGTTTATAAAGTTTATAAAGAACATCACATCAAGCATTCTGTGGAACTCTGCAGTCTACAAAAAAAATAAACGCTTATTGTGTCGAATATTTTATTTAGCTCACACAGCAACCTTGTTCTTTGTTGTTGAGACAGTATCTCCCTAGATTGTGCTTGCTGCCTTAAACCCACTATGTAGCCCAAGTTGACCTCCAATTCAGCATGTGCTTGCCTTAGTCAGAGAGCTGGGATTATAGGCAGGTACCATCATGCCTTGCTGTTGAATGTAACTATTATTTACACAACAAAAACTCTGAAGCTTCGAGAAGATATGTGATTTATCAAGGCTCTGACTAGCACCATGACACACTAACCCCAAAGATTCTGCTCTTGTGAATAAAGTATTCACCGTCCCTGACACACAGATGTGTAAGGTGGCTGCGGTTCAGGTCTCGTCACCCACAGTCACAGAGTAACCCACTCTAGAACACCAAAGCTGAATGAATCCATGAGCACGATTCCCTTCTCATCACACAGCTTGAGGACAGAATGGGCGGGGCAGCAGAGCGTCACCCAGGGCCCAGTTGTGTTTCTTTCAAGCTTAAGGGAATGGGGACTGCGAGTAAAAACGAGCAGCCAGAGAATGCTACACAGCTTGGCTTGTTCATTTTTTTTAAATTTAATTTTATTTTTATTGATGTGTGTGAACACCTGTGTGTGGATGCCTGTGGGGATCAGAAAAGGGCATCTGATTCCCTGCAGTGGCAAGCTGCTCACTGTGGGTCCTCTGCTAGAGCAGTGAGGGATTTTAACTGCTGGTCCATCTGCCCACCCTTTATACTGTTGTTTGCTGGCCACACAGCCATTCCCAGCCACCTTCTCTTTGGCCTGCTTTCTCCCTACTCCACAAATAGACTAGAAAGTCCCTGCCTCCCCTTGAGAGTAAGGATGGCATCTGGGACAATGATCTGGGAGGGCAACCTCCTGAAGAGGCTTGGGAAAAGATACTGTCTCATGGCTACAAGGGGAGAGGCATGGGGAAACATCGTAATTCCTGTTCTTGGAGTTTTCAGTGTGAGTATCTGGAGCCTTGGTAGCCATCCTGATACCCTGAGAGGAAGCCAAGTGATATTGCTGATACACTTCCTTACAACTGGATATCAGGAAAGTCATGAAGAAGCTGTGGTGTAGGAGGTCCTTCTGTCTTCGTGTTGCTTTCATTGGTTAATAAAGAAACTGCTTTTGGCCTGTTGGTAGGGCAGAACTTAGGTAGGCGAGGAACACAGAACTGAATTCTGGGAGGAAGAAAGCAGAGTCAGAGGGACACCATGGATCCTCCACCTGAGACAGATGCCGGTTAGAATCTTTGCCAGTAAGCCACTGCCACATGGTGATATACAAGTTAATAGAAATGGGTTAAAATAATATAAGAGTTAGCCAATATGAAACTAGAGCTAAGAGGCCAAGCAGTGATTTAATTAATACAGTTTCTGTGTGGTTATTTCGGGGCTAAGCTAGCCAGGCGGCCGGGATGAACAAGCTGGACCAATTAAAGCCTGACTCTTTGTTGGTATCTTGGAGAGACCCTGGATTCTGGATCGTGTGCTCTGTTAGAGCAGGGACAGTGATTATCTTAATTATAGTAGCATTCCTGCAGGCGGTAGAGTGGCCAGCACCCAGTAGGTGCTTAATAGTTATTTTCTTATTAATTTGAATTAATTCCGACAAATATTGTCTATGCTCTCCTTTTTTTATATAAGACACGGTGGCAAATGTAAACAAGAAGTGCACTCTGCCATTATTAAGTATGCAGTTAGGAGAGGTGGCCAAGGATACACATAATTTTGACATGTTGGAAGTGCCATATCACAGGTTCACAGCAAAGTGTTACTGTAGAATGGTGTGTGTGTGTGTGTGTGTGTGTGTGTACATGTATGTATACAGAGAAACCAATGATGGCAATGAGTGCATATAAATACAAAAGAGAAGCCAGACAGACTTTGATATAGTTAACCATCTTAGGGTCCTGTCCCAACAGCAAGCGTTTATTCAGCATGTCCTTGGTTCACAACACCACTCCTATCTGCCTCTAGCATCTGTGTCACCGAGTTAGAATGATCAGTTGCTGCTGCTCTGTGACTCACATCCATGGGATGTCGTTATTCACCACAGCCTTGGATGGAGGCGCTGCTCTCTTTCCATTGCACAGACAGGAGGAATCAGAGACAGAAAGACTGAGCTAATTCTCCCTCCCGTCACACAGCTAGGAAGTGACAGAGTCAGAACTGAACCCAGGCCATGTGGCACCGAAAGGGCAGCGTTTAACCAGGGTTTGGAGCCATGTTCACTGTTCTCGTGTGTTTCCAAATATTTGAGAAGAATGATCATAGATGCTTCTTGCATTCGATCTGAACACATTTTTCTGGGCTTTCATCCAAGCAGGAAGCAGGCCCTAGCTTGGTGCTGAAAACAGTCCCCCTTCTCGTACAGCTCCCACGATAACCTCGAACATGGCTTCACTGATTTCCACCTTCCTCTTAAATGTGGCCAACACAGTTCCAACCCTGGACTGAGAAAGTCTTGCCTGCCTGTGGAACATGAATTTAAAGACACTTCACACCAAAGACATTTTTTTTCCTTACAAAATGTGCAAAATGCGAAGTCTAATTACTTATCTACACCAGATATGCCTTTTCAGTTTCTGCTAGACTTAGCTCAACACAAACTGTGCTTATCCTTGCATATACAATGAGCCTCATTAATTCCCTTTCCCGCCAAGCTCACTGAAGGAAAATGGTGGCAGAATGGTGGGGGAGGGCACCCTTATCTCACTTTAGCTCTGCAAGGGCAGCTTCACCACAAAGCTGGCTCTTTCTACTTGTGCAAAGGTTACCAGCCAGTCGAGGCGGTCAGGGCTTACAGACACTAGACTAGAATCTTTGCTTTCCTGAGTACAACAGAGATTACTTGAAGAGGTCTGCAAAGAAGAGGTAAGGCAGAGAGCCGTGGACTCACTTTCCCTCTCCATTTCACTAGAAGAGTCAGAATTCCCCCATTCCTTTCTCAGACGCACCATAGACACAATGGAGCGATAGCATCCTCAGAATCGTGCACGTCTTCCCAGACATGGGGATACAGAGTGATGTGGCATGAGTTAGTTTACACCCAGTGAGTCTCAGAAGTACATCACACCCCCAATGGGAGATTCCCCTAACCCATTTGTAAAGAAGATGCAGTTGGGCTTTTTATTACAGCACACCTTTTCTATTAGCTGCTTATGGGCATATGAGGCCACAGGATAATTAAATCAAATAAACAGAAATATATTTCTATGCTGTTGATATTATTTTTATGGAGAGAAAGCTTAAGGAGGGATCATTTGGTCCTATGGCAATAGAAAGCAAGACATTTTCATTATATGTACATATATTCTTAATTGAACCCACATGAATATTGTCTAGCTGCCTATTGTATTCCAGCAATAGCATCAGCTCTTTTGACACTTAAGAGTCACCACAAAATACTTAGCCTTCAGATGTTTAACTATGTCTAGCAATTATTTTGTCCTCTTCATTGACAAAGTAGAGTGTTGCGGAATATTTGTCTAACTAGGCAAAGATTTATTACATTTGTTTAAGTTGAAAAATGTTACTTTAACTATGTAAAGACGTGTTACATTTGTTTACGCTGCATTTGTTAAATTGTATAAAGATGTGTTGCTGTTCCCCCTTGCCTGCCTAAGGCACCTGATTGGTTTAATAAAAAGCAGAACGGCCAATAGCTTAGGCAGTAGAGGGATAGGTGGGGCTGGCAGGCAGAGAGATTAAGTAGGAGGTGAAATCAGGGAATGAGAGGAATGAGAGAAACTGGGAGAGAAAAGGAGATGGCCAGGGTTAGAAGCCAGGAAGCTGCCAGCCAGACAGACAGACACAGAGGAAACAGGAAAGTAAGATACACAGATACAGAATGAACAAACAGTAAAAATACCCAAGGCAAAATGTGTATGAAGAAACAAGAAACAAACCTAAGCTAAGGCCAAGCATTCATAACTAATAAAAAGTCTCCTTCTCTTGATTTGGGAGCTGGCTGATGGCCCCAAACGAAGGCCTCTTACAGGAGAGGTTGATGGCCGTCCCTTGGGATTTGGACTCTCTGCGAGCAGGACATGGTAATCGGCATGGTGTGTGGTTTCTAATGACAGGCCACAGAAGCATTTGTGCTACATCCCACTCCTGTCATCACCTACTTCAGAGAGAGCCAACCGCCACGCTCCAAAGCTACAAGCAGATCATTGGGGAGGTCCCCCTGGGGCCTCACATGGCTTTCTGCCAACAACCAGCACCAACTTATCAAGTGTTCAGTGGCCCATAATGGAGGTAAGTTCGCTCCAGATTGTCACCATCGTCTCAGTGAAGCTCACACAGATCTTTAGCCAGAACCACCCACCTGGGGGACAGCTGGCTCTTGACCCAAACATTGGTGTGAACTTGTGAATGATTTAGTAATTACCACATTTTAGCATAGCCTGTTCAGCGAAAGAGGCAGTGAACAGAATGTTGGGGTAGAGAGGTAAGTGGCCTGCAACAGAGTAACAGCAGAGCTCTCATGATGCACATTTGCCCCCAGCTGCAACACCTGAAAGTAATGAAACTTTGTGAACTATTTCCCATATTTTCCAACGTTAGTCTTTTGTGGCCAGTCTTTTCTGTTTCCTCTTGGTTTTTGCTGCACCTCTTGCTATCCCTTGCCTCTCTGCCTCTCCCAGACCCCCACCGTCTTCTTTCTTTCCCCTCGTCTGGCTGTCCTTCCCCTCTTCCCCTCCCTCCTTCAATCCCTGGGAACAGTTTTTATCCTCAACCAAACAGAAAAGCCTCTGTTTATTCTATTTCGTCTTTTTCTGTTTCTCTCCTCAATCCCTGCTCCTCTTCCAGTCATTGGCCTCTACTTCCTGACAGGACACTCACTTTTGAGAACCCTCCATCCCCATGGCTTCTCTCAGAAGCCCCCCCCCCAGCCCCTTTGCCCATTAGTGACTGCTCGGTAGCCACTGATGCTCTCAGACTGCCCTCCCTGTTTTTTTCTGCTTCCCCATTGGTGGATCTTCTCTCTGGGGCTGTCTGTTTTGTTTTCTTTCCCTGGATCAGATGCTCTCTTTAAAAGCCAACTCTTTTTCATAGAAGTCGCTCACTGTGTACTTATTTGGTGTTGAAAGTCCAGGCCGTGAATTAGATTTCCTTTCTCAGAGCTTTGGGTTTCAGTTTCACCGACAATTCCTGCTCTGTCTGCTCTGCCTTCCCTCTTTCTCTCACCCCATCGTCTCCCTTATTTGCTGAAGTCTTCCTGTGTGTTTCTGTACTAGTAGGCAATCTGTCACGGGGAACAGGGCTTTGAGGTTTTACTGGTAACTCAGTTACTCTACTGAAGAGCACGATTCTTTTGGTCTACCTTGTAGACTTACATCCTTTCACCATTTACAAAGCCTCAGGGTACAGGGATTCTGTTGTAATAGTTAGCAGTTCCCATTGTGGGGTTCTCACCCCAACAGGGCCTAGATGGACAGGAAAAAGAGACTAACAGAGCATCTTACTTTCTCATATCACTCAGTTTGCCTTCTCTTTCTCTCTCGTTTAATGACTTAAGGTATTTCCAGTGCCCTCAATATTCACAGAAGACCCTTGGGAATCCAGAGCAAGCTGTCAACACAGAACCAGAGCAGTACATTGCCTGGGGAAGGGTTCCTTCTTGTCTGGCACAATCACTAGTTCTGATTACTTTCCCAGCCTCCTGGTTTTACAAATGTAGGTTGTATCTAAAATTAAAACAGATGACTCAATTTTAACAAATCGTAAATATAAAACGGTGAAAATTTTCTACAGAACCCTTACTCCTGGGAAATAACACTTTAAACCAAACTCATTTACTGATTAATAGACAATCAGAATTGCTATGCTATGGAGCAGCTATTTTATAAGAGTTGGGAAATCCAGAGCAAGATGTCCATTTCTGTTCTCAGATCATGAAGGCAAACACAGTCCTTTGTTCTGTCTGGATTCAGAAACCCGCCTCATTCACACACGCTTTCTTGTCTAAGTATTTATTTTTAATTACTTGGACTGGGGGTGGAGGAAGCTCAGTGGAACCACTTAGTATTTGCTGGGTTTCCTATTTGAAAGCACTTAGCACTCCCTTTTCCCCCTTCTGCCTCTTCCAGGGCTTGCTCAGGGGCTGTAGCATCATTGATATTCATTTGTGGCCATGTGACAGTTTAGTAAACAAACCAGATGATGAATCCATCTCTCCCATCACATGCAGCAGAGGTTCTTCTGAGGCTTTATTTATGCAATTTAGATTTCCAGGCTTAAACTATGTGGCAATTTTCTTTCACAAAGGCCCCAGGCGGCAAAGCATTCATTTTACACTCCTGGACCTCCTTGAAGATGTGGCGTAACCTGCTCTTGTGTTTATCTTCCTGCAAATGAGTGACATAATGTGGAGGTGCCACCTGTTTCCTGGTGGGAGAGCAGGAGAGAAGCGGAGGATTAATTAGTTAATATCTACAGAGGGCTCTGCAGATGGAAACTGATTCACAAGTGTGGATTTCCACTAAGGTTCGCTGCTCTCCTTGGTGCTGGCTGGGGAGGCAGAAACAAATAGGTTGATGTCTTGGAACGAGCAGCGCAGCTCTAATTTATCACTTAGCCGCTTTGATTTTAGAGAAGTTCTGTCGTGATGATGGGAATATTTACTCCCCACCCTGACTCTTCAGTGAGAAAGATAAAGAATTTGTATTCTTCAACAGACCAGAAATCGGAACCTGGAGGAAAGCTTTTGAGAAAGCCTCAGGAGTGAATAGCTATCAGTGGATTACATCCTTAGCAGGCACACTTTACTCTTCTTTGCTTTGGGGAAAACAACTGGTTCACATTTAGAAGAGTATATAGGAGCTGGAATTGTGCTCCTCGGCACATGGCTAGCAGAATTGCCTGTGCACCCCCACCTTTGTTTCAAACCCTGGAATGCCTGAGATGGCATTACTCAAAATTGCCACACACTGGAAACTGTCCAGATATCCTCTGAGAGTTGGAGAGATGGATAAATAATGGTACAGTCATATAGAACAGCAGTGGAAATGAATGAGTGTAACTAAACCAACCCAAAACATATACTTTATAAACATAATAAAAAAAACAGAAGGAAGACACACAGAAGAGGGCAAGCTTCGTGCTTCTATCCACACAGGGAACAGAACACAGGGAGAATGAAGCTCTAGTGTTGTTAGTGAGCCAGGAATTACTCTCTGACTGGGGCTTGTGGGGTTAGTACTGCTGGAAATGTTCTGCTTCTTGGTGTGGGTGTAGTGTGGTTGATAGGTATTGCCTGATGGTGAAATTATGGTGGGACTTATGCCTATTTGTATATAAAATTCTCAAAACTATAAAAATTAAATAAAATCTCAAATTCTACTGAAATATTTAATAAAAGTAACAAGATTAATTATTCCATCAACTTTAGGTGAACTGAGTTTCCAGATGTCTATAATAAAATCAAATGGAGAAGGTTATGCTGATACATGTCATATGAGGGCTACACGATACATGTCATATGAGGGCTACATGATACATGTCATATGAGGGATACATGATACATGTCATATGAGGGCTACATGATACATGTCATATGAGGGATACATGATAGATGTCATATGAGGGCTACATGATATATGTCATATGAGGGCTGTCCTGATACATGTCATATAAAGGCTATGCTACATATGTGTCATCTGAGGGCTACACTAGAAACATGTGACAGAAACCACACAAACTAGGGCATTTCAAGTGAAATTCAAAGAATTGTGTAAAAAGCATTTATGTCAGAGGATAAGGTAGTGACATGATCCTCCTTTTTATCCCATAACAACCAGGCACCCTCAGATTTCTGCTAGGCCTGTCACTATATACACAGGACTGACAGACAGCCTCCAAAGATGACCCTTAAATTTTAATTCAATAATTAAATAGCAAAATATAATGGAATTCTCGCCTAAATATCCCACATTTACTCTCAAAATTTGTCATTGGCAAAGTTTGTCCTAGGTCCTCATTTACCCTACTTTCTCGCTTGGGTGTCTTTCTGAACTACTGTGGTACTTAAATTATTACAGCATGATTGAGCATCTCTCTGAAGGGCTTGGGAGTAACAGTGGGCTTAAAATTTTGAGGATGAGTGAAAAATAAGGAACTCTATAAAAACTAAACTCACTGGATAAACTGAGTATCCAATCTGATTATTTTTTTCCAGGACACATAATCTAATCCTAAACTGCAGTTGTTAAAAACCATAAGTGAAATCTTTAATGGCAAATCAGAAATGTAGTAATGTACTTATGACTTCTTCTGTTGGCTTTTCTAAACCAAAATTTTATCCTGGATGTTGATCAAGTAAGATCTACCCCAATATCACCAGACATTCCTGTGTCTGTTTACCATGCACACACTCAATCAATACTGAGACAGTTCGGAAGCTGGGTCAGTCCAAGAGTATAGCTCAGGGGCAATGTGAATATCTTGTATAAGTGAGACCCTGGGTTTAGTCTTCAGCACCCCACTCCGCAATTGGCTTATTTTTCTTCTTCTGTGTTGGATAGAGTCATTGATTTTTAAAATAATGAAAAAAAACCCCAGTTACTACAGAATGCAGTGTGGTGCACTGTGAAGGGACAAGGGTTCCCTTCACAGTGCCAGGCTACATGGGGCTGAGATTGCTAATGTAAGTAAACCGTGATCCTAACATTAGATGTTTGTGATCCTTCCCATGATGCAGACACACAGGAGACTAACATTCTTGCCATCACACAGTGCATATGTCAGTAAAGACATATGATACACCATGAACTTAGTAAATAAGAATATCATATAATGTAAGAGAAGGCAAAGAACCCCTTGGGGAAGGAATGCAGTAGCCACCAGGAAAAGGGCTCTAGTGTCTACAGACTTGTGCTAAGATGGAAGCCAGGTGGAACGCTCAGTACCTTGGTCAGAATCTTCAGTCTCACTGAAAAGGTAAGTTGCCCCCTGATGGCCCCTGAACAATCCTGACCCTGCTTTTTTTCTTCACATGAAACAGGCTTGTCTAAAGCTCTACTGCACAAATAATTGTTCTATCTAAAAAAAAAAACCAAACAAACAACTGTATGCCCTACTGCCATATTAGCCATTTTGATTGTCAAAGCAGGTGGCACCAATTGCCTATCACAGCCATTGACAGGTTTTAATAAAACTTCTCAATAACCAACAAACTCACTTGCTCCTTGGGAGCCGATTACACTCAAAGGACACCTGCCAAAAATAACGCTTTTCATTTCTGAGAGGCTGATAATTATGCCATTGTTCCCAGTAACAGCAGGACAAGATGTCTTTTGAGAACTCTTCGAGTTCTGAACAATCAGATCAAACGATCCATGGAGAAGAGATTTCCCTCTTACTTTCAGCAGCCTAAGGAGCAACTGTCCACGAGCATCCACATCATTAACTTATGAATTAGAAATAAGGAGGGGTCCATAGTGGAACTTTAAGTTCATAATCTTGCCTGAACTTAACGCTCTTCCTCTATACGCCATCCAATTCCTTTCATGCAATGAACCGGATATAGCCGTTCAGAGCGTATTTATGTTTACATGCTCCTTGACTTATGCCTTTGTTCTAGCTATCCCTCACCCCAGAAAGACCAAGAATCCTTTCCTCATTTTGAATTTTCATGGTGTTTTATCCTCTTTGGTGAGGTCTCGTTCTCCCAGTCATTTCTCTTTTCTTTGCCCCATCCAAACATTTATATGGTGTCTGCACTATTTCTTGGCACCAGCCATAGACTTCCCTGGAAGTTAATTATGTTTTATGTCTGTGCCCTTGTTCCCTGGTGGTGTTGAAAGACCCTCAAGGGCTTTGCATTTCTGGGTCTCAGCCCAGATTCCTTCACCTGCTACCGTTTTGACTGATGGTAATGAGATGGCATTAGTGGGGAGAATCAGTTGGAGGCCATAAGAATGGATTCTCATTCTTTCCCAAGAGTTCTTTGATTGCCTGTGATCCGAGACTGTGAGAGAGTCTAGTTGTGAAGTCTTGCCACCAAGTTCTCAGATGTCCAGTCAACAGTGATGCCATTATGACCATGGGCTATTTTACATACAAGATATTGGCTTGAATCTAGAGGCAATTTTAAAAGATGCTAAAGTGGGGGTGAAAGAATGTGCTCCCGAATGAGACAAAACACCAAGGGACACAGCACTGAGTTAAGATGACATGGCAGCCTGCTCACTTAGGTCACTACAGCTGCAGAAATAACTACATGAAGCATGACACCTGACTACGTGCCTTATCTGGAGCTAAGTGTTTCTTGCGAAGTGCCTGAAATCCTTAGGCCGGCCTGTCAGCAATGAGAAACATGAACAGAGGGGTTAACTGTTAATGCTCAAGTTCCCTCAAGAGGAGGTACCGGGACCTGGCCAGGTCAGGTTCGGAATGCTACTTTACCACAGTTGTGTGAGTTTTCCCTGTAGCTACTTCCTGCTCTTGTCTTCATAAGCAGTCACAGATTTGAGAAGTGGGCAAGTTTCACAAAATAAATCATCATTTTCCTGTGCAAACAAGGAAACTGAGGCTGTTTAGGAGCATTTTCGGGTTGATGCAATATGTAGAGGGCAAAACCTTGATTAAATCTGTTTTTTGTTTTGTTTTTGTTTTTCAATACAGGGTTTCTCTGTGTAACAGTCCTAGCTGTCCTGGAACTAACTCTTGTAGACCAGGCTGGCCTCAAACTCACAGAGATCCACCAGTCTCTGACTCCCAAGTGCTGGGATTAAAGGCATGGAACACCACTGCCCGGCTAAATCTGGGTCTTAGTGAACTAGATCTCCCATTCTTTCCATTGCTGTCATAGTTTGAATATATGCCATCCCCCATAGGCTCAGGGTTTGAGTTCTTGATTTCCAGATAATGGTGCTAATTTGGGAGGTTCAAGAACTAAGAGATAGATGGGGCAGAGTTAGAGGAAGCAGGATATTGGAGGGGGTATAGTACCCCTGGCCACTTCCTGTCTTGGGTTCAGCTTTCTGGATAAGGTGAAGTAAAGAGCTGTCTTCTGTTTCTCCATGGATACATGTACACACACACAACACACACATACAAAGCACCTAATAAGCACAGACACATAAAAACCTGCCAAAACATGAGTAATAGTTGCTATAGTCAATAATTTGATCAATTTGATGGGAAAAACAATGTAAGCTAGAATTCAAAAAAATTTAGAAGTAAATAAATATCAAAATTCTATACCTTTCAAAAAATGCATTTTTCTAGAAGAAGCTAAAAGGCTCCCTCATCCTTAAGATAAAATAATGACTTGGTGCAGACAACTTAAATGCAAGTCTTATGTGCCCTAAAGCAGCCAGGGTCTGAGTTGATTCCATGGCTCCTGTTACCACCAATAGCTCTGCCTAGGATCTGGTCAGCGGCAGGAGACCATGCTGGTGTCTGAGGGCCATGTTGCCACTGGGATCATACTGGTCTGGGGGGCCTATGCTGCCACCTGGGTCCATGGTGAAATCCATTGTGATGCCCAGGCCCTAGATGCTACTGAGGACCAATGTCTGGGTTTGTGGTCCTGCTGCAGCTGAGGTCTGTCTTGGTCTCCATGACCCATGTTACTACAGGGGGCTAGAGGAACCATGTGTGTTGAAATCTAAGGGCCATGGTGAACTGGCGCTGCCATTTGCTGGCCCTGGGAGAGCTGGTTCAGCTCCTCTCAGGAGAACTGGCCCCACACTTGGGAGAGGTGGCCCCGATGGCATGGGTATAGGAGAGCTGGCTCTGCCCCTTGTTTGAGGGGGTGGTCCTAGTGGCTCAGACTGACCAAGTCACCTACCACCAAGTCACCAGACTCACATCTATGGCTTTGAGTTGGCCCACCCTAACAGCTACTCCATCTATGACCTGCTGGAGTACATAAAGGGACTGGTCTTATTGAACCACAGCCACAGGATCTCCCTGACTCAGGGCAACAGCAGGATGTCAGAGAGGCGTGTCCGTGTAGGTCCAGTATTGATGGTATACCAGAAGACAGAGGCCTTGAACCTGACCAACAACTCATTATAACGAACATTTGTAAGTAAAGCTGAATGGACCAAAGGGTGTGTGTACTGCGTGACACACCACAGCTCCCAATGCCGCTAAGGCGAATGAAGAGGTGTGGGAGATGTAGAAAAGATAGAGGAACAATTATGTTTTTAAAAAGAGCAGAAAATACCTATTATAAGGGGAAGGAACAAAGCAGAGGTCCTGAAATGGTGTGAAGTACGGTCCGGAACACAGGTGGGAAGATGGAGGCAAAGAATGGAAAAGGTCGCTATGAACAGATGGGCCTGTTAGCAGGGTGACTGGAACTCAAGGACTTGATTAAACTTGCTTCTATCATTTAAACAAAGCAAGTTTTAATAGCTAGTAGAAGGTGAAAGGCAAACATCCTTTGACCTAGTGATTCTACCTCTAGGAATATGTCCTTTATATCAGTGTGCCAAATGTACAAAGATATCTATTGAGTGTATTCTTGGCAATGTTGTTTGGCTAGTGAAAATCTGGAAACAACTTAGATATTTTTGGTGGCAAAGAATGGATTAAATCAGAGTCTTTACCTGGAATTTGGCAGTTGGTTCAATGCAATAGATCTTTGGTGGTGACATAGCTTTAGGACATATCAGTTAGCTACTATCACAGAATTGCTGCTTAGCAAATCACTGACCCCAACGTCCATCCAGCAAGTGACCATCTCCCAAGACTCAGTAGTCACATGTGGACGGGGTAGCTACAAGGCTTTGCTGACTTGGCCCCACTCACATAGTTGAAGGCTATCAGACCATTGCCCTTACATAGCCTGGGTAATTACTCTGCTCATGTGTCTCAAAGGTGAATCAGGCAAACTTGCAAGATGATGTGGGAAGTGGACAATGCATAAACTGGTTTTATATCTCTGCTCTTTCAATTATGCTACCACACCACTTGCCAAAAGACAGAAGGGGCATGGCTGTGTCTAGTGCCAACAAGGTCAGTAATGGTATAGGTCAGCTTCCCACAGCAGGCGAGTACCTCAAAGTTCCAGGATGGAGTGAGCATCTGGCACCGCAGCTGCAGTCTCTGATGGCTCCCCTTGCTGTATGTCTGTCTATTTGTCTATGCACAGGAGTATATAGGGATTATGAATATATATATATTTTCATTTGTAGGATTATCAGAATATATATATTCATTTATATATATATATATATATATATTCATTTGCAGGATTATCACGAACTAATTCATTTTTACTGGGTTATTGAGGCCGTGAGGCCCAGGGTGACTGTGCAACTCTGACTTTGAATCTCAAATCCCTTCTATTGGTTCAGTCTCCTAGGTTCTAAACAATCCTTTAGATCCTTCTGCTAATGACCAAACTCACAGCCCAGGAGTCACTGCTCTGCTGAGGAAGAGCTCATTAGCAGGCAGGATAAATCTTGCCGGCCTGCCTTAAACAAACCCTGCCAGAGGAGGTGGACAAAAGGCATTGAAATATGACATACACAATAGCCAGTGCGAGGGGAACCTCTCTTGGCCTGAAATTGAACACACAACCCCTGACCATTTCTAGCTGCATAATAGATTGGCCTTGACCCAAATCGTCACCAAGTTTCTATTTTTTTACATGTGACAGTACCTGGCTGCAGCTTTCTGCCACAGAACAGGCTAGCTCTCACACCCTAGGCTGCTCTCTCCCGAAGAGAGCAGGAGCTCTGACGACACAGATCGGTCTCACAGAGTTGCTGCTATGCCATCTGCATTCTATTATTGTTACATAATTTAATGCCTGCTGGGCTACTGCACATAGCCACACCACATGTGTGTGTTAGACGCCGAGAAGCTGAAAAATTAATGTCTTCCTACTTTCATTGGATTCTGCTACGCTAACAATACTAAATCAGGATTTTAAATGGGGTAATCAATCCAGATTTAAAATTTACTAAAGTAGGTTGATGAATTATTGACTGTTTGGGGGACCAGAGAGTAAAAAAAAAAAGCAATTAAGTGAATAAATGGTATTTATGGATATTGTTTTAGAGAAAATAAGAAAAGAATTCAAATGAGTGTAGGCTGTGAAGACTTAGCCTGTTGGTGCCAGGCGTTATTCTAGGCTTGGAGGAGATTACAGTCGGAATGAAAAGATGTGTGTTTCACAGTGCTAGGTGCCACTGTACTGGGTACAATAGATAATAAATGTGACAAAATAATAGATAAATAAAATAATAATAATATTAAATGGTGATAATCACTATGAGTGAAAACGAGGGTAATACGATGGACACTCGAGGAAGAGATGGGCCAGGGCCTGAGGTGGGGGGATAAGGGAGACTTATCTAGGAAGACCACACCTGTCTCCTGCCACATGTCTTCCAAGCTCCCCAACCATGAGGAGATTCTGTGAGTGAGGCACGGGAAATACAATGTTTCTGAGACTGGAGACTTGGAGTAGACATTGGAAATATTCCAAAGGACAGAAGAGTCATGAAGTGAGCAGAAGGGTGGGAGGGGATGGATCATGGAAGCCTTGGAGGCCAACAGTTTGATTTGTCATACAGTGGATTTTAGTGCATTATAATCCCATCAGCAACTTCCACTGATGAGAACACGATTGTTTTTCTTTTCTTTTTTCTTTTTTTTTTTGCCTCTTTGTTTTCTAAAGAGGGAAAAAGAAAAAAAGCATAGAATTGGATGGAAGGAGAGGTGGAGAGGATATAGTAGAAGCTAGGAGAGTGGAATCTGTGGTCAGAATATATTATATTGTACGAAAAGAAAAAAGATTTTCAATAAAAGAAAGAACAAAAGGAAAAGAAAACAAAACCAGCACTGTAAGATGGTCAGTTCTCCATCGAACTTAGAATCTCCAAGAGACCAGGACACCCCTCTGGGTATGTGGGTGAGGATGTTTCCAGAGGATTAAGTGGGGGAGAAGACCCACCTGAATGCACCCACATGCTGGAGGCCCGTCGGAACAGAATGGGATCAGGAGGAAATGGCATTGCCTTTTCTCTGCTTCCTGGCTGCCACTCAGAAACTGAGAACTAAAAGGAACAATTACCCCTGACGTTGTTTAGTGACAGTGGTCAGGAAAGTCACTAATACAGCTCATACACTGGAAGTGTTACTGAGACTCTTCTCTTAGTTTGTCATTCCTGAAGCATGTATTTGCTTAAAGAATGGTAAAAATAAAAACACTCATTGAGTAGTTTGTATACTCTGAGTAAATTGTTTTATATATCCATTGTACTCATGTATTTATATATTTCAATTTCGGTATCAACTTTGTTATGATTTAGTCCTCAAAATACCCAGTGTGATAGTATTTTTACCATTTTACAGAGCATGAAACAGAAACTCAGATGGTCAAACTAATTTACTCAAAGTCATTCACTATTAAGTATAGGAAACAGTATTCGAGACATACATAATTTAGTCTCAGACCCAGACTTCCTCAACATGTTGGTGTCAAACCAACTGTATTCTCACTCAGCCTAGCTGCTGGTCTGACCTCAGCTTGGATTTAGTCGAGAGTGGTAGGCACAAGCAAGGCCATTTAGAGAGAGAAGCAGGCATGGTGTGTGAGCATCCACAGGTAACTTGGAAGTGTGTTGACATTCGCAAAGACCCTTCCAATTCAGTAGCATAGGAACTAGGGACGGGAGTGTTTTTAAAAAGCTGAAACTGTAAGCAGTCGAAGCTAATATGAGCAGAATGTCTGGTGTCACTGAGTCAGTTGTCAGTTAAAGGGACAGCAACAACATTCCCTGTAGGCCCGAAACAAGACCCAGAGCCCCGGAGCCTGAAGTTCCAGGTATTCAGTAAGTGATTAAAAACAAAACCATCCTCCCATGAGAAAACTCACAATCCACTAGGAGAACAAACCACCAACAATATCAGTGACACTTCAGTATACTGCTTTTAATATATATGACCACAATATGGTGCATTTATATTTTAATTTTTATATTTATTTCTTAGTATTTAATTTTATAAGACTAAATAAAAAATAGCATTTAAAA
Source organism: Ondatra zibethicus (assembly GCA_004026605.1). Lineage (NCBI taxonomy): Eukaryota > Metazoa > Chordata > Mammalia > Rodentia > Cricetidae > Ondatra > Ondatra zibethicus. Next base: position 86,990 of record PVIU01004612.1, read on the forward strand.
ATTTGAATTTTTAATTAAATGTGGAGTTCTTTGATTGGAGTAGCCACACAAAGGGAAAACTAGCTTTCAGTGGTTCTGGATTCAGATAGCATCACAACCATCTGTGGAGAATAGGCCATTGGTAAGTGACCACAAAGATGGAGTGAGTCCCCATCATGGAATTTTCAGAGGCCTCTTCTTGTAGTCTCAGACACAGAAACCTCACCTGGGGTAAGCTGCAAGCAGCGGAGGGTGACAGCCCTGATATCACAGAACGGCAGCCCCATGCTTTATGACTTGAACCTTTGCCCAGCACCCAGCCCTGGTCAAGCAGGACTGCTTTTATTTGTGTGGCAGAGAAGGCACAGGTGGAAGCTAGGGGCATGTGGCTCATGATAAGCTCCCAGAACCACACACCTTTCATCTGGACTGCCTCACGTTATAGGATTCTATGCCAGAAAATGGCACATAAACTGATTAACCCTAACCGAGTAGGGCTTCTCATAGTGGAGCCCCGAAGCTCCACTGCCTTCCGCTACAAGGACCACATTCATTACTCAGCCTACTACCTCTTGAAATGGACCTAATACACCTGTTTATTTTCTTTCTACTCCCTTTTCAACATCAATCAATTCATTGTCTACAATTCCCTTGCCAACATTGTGGTGGCCAGTCCAACACACTGTAACCGTCCTAGAACTTAGTCACAGAAAATTTACCTTTTCTCCTCAATCCGTTTCCTCATCTTCCATTTTTCTGAAATCTGTTTCATTTTTGAGTTGTAGATGTGTATCTAAGTGCAGGTTCCACTGGAGGCCAGAGGCGTCAGATCCCTGCAGCTTGTTGTGAACTGCCCGCCATGGGTGCTCGGAACAAAATTAGGTTCCTCTGTAAGAGCAGTTGCTCTCGATTGTCCTGCCAACCTCCATTTCCTCATTTTTGAAGTAAAAGACAACAATGTTTAGCAGTCAGACTTTTTGTAAGGTTTGAGGTCACATATGTAAGCCTTTGCAAAGGTCTATCAAGTACGGGGCCTATGAATGCTCACTTTCCCTTGCTTACACTAGCTTGGAGAATATTTCCAGTCCCTTGAAATGAGGTTTTCTTCTTATTTTGTAAAGGGGTAATAATTTCTCCATTTACAATGCAATAATAATAGAAAGAAAAATGGAATTTCTCCTTCAGCCATTGTTCCCTGCCACTAAATGGCTTCCATGGAGTCCTGGGTCACACAAGAACCACAAAGAACAGTCAGTCTTCTATTGTGATGTCCCCAGAAGAGGCCACTGTAATGATTCATTACATAGTGGTTGTATAGTCACACCTCTAGATCAGCTCCAGAGTTGATTTATGTGTTATCCTTTTGATTTGTATACTACAGAAAATGCCCAATGCGATGCATTGAGATAAATTTAGACTTTTAATACTGAAAAGGGAAAAGCTGAATAATGCATTTTCAATTGCTTCTCGGCATCTTGGCTAAGGTCAACTGTGGAAAAACACCATCCCGAAGGCTGACTTGATGAGAGAGACAACAGCAAAGTCATAGGACTTTAGAATTAGAAGAGACCTTCGCAAGTGACCACCAGAAGACTGGAAAGTTGAAGGGGAGGAGGGACATCCATGATTTGGAAAATGGTTGCTTATAGAAATAACTTCTAAAATATGCTGCTTGGTGTAAGAGCACTTAGATATACAAGAGGGGGTGGCTTTTCACGTCCACTCAAGCCCATAACTCCTAGAACGTTTCAGTAACACTTTCCATCCTTCAGGAAGGGTCTGTTGCTGGACCTGATGCTGGTGACCTGCAATCCCAGTTACTTAGGAGACAGAGGAAGGAGAACTGCAATGTCTAGACTTTCTCGGGCTATAATAAATAACATTCCAGGTCAGCCAGGCAATTTCTGGAGACTCCGTCTGAATAAAAATAAACATGAATGAAAAGAGGGCAGAGGATACAGGTGTGTGGCAGATAGAGTGCCTGCCTTGCATGCATGAAGTCCCAGGATTAACCTCTAGTTACAGGTATGGGGTGGGAAGACCTGTTGAACAAGTGTAAGAGTCTTCAGCTCCCTGAAGATTCTGCATACTTTATGTTGGTTTAAAACACTAACTGAATGTGGATGTGGATGTGCAATGGATTGAGCTCCCAAGGTCCAGTCGAAGAGCAGAAGGTGGAAGAAGATGAGCAAAGAAGTTAGGACCGCGAGGGGCTGGACCACCCACTGAGACAGTGTGCCTGATCTAAGGGGAGCTCACCAAATCCAGCTGGACCGGGACTGAATGAGCATGTGATCAAACTGGACTCTCTAAACGTGGCTGCCAATGAGGGCAGAATGAGAAGCCATCAACAATGACACTAAGACCTATCTCCTCTGCATGTATTATCTTTTTGGGAACCTAGTCGATTTGGATGCACACCTTCCTAGGACGGGATGGAGGGGGGAGGGCCTTGGACTTCCCACAGGGCTGGGCACCATGCCCTCTTTTAAGGAAGCAGCGGGAGGGGGGGAGCGGGAGGGGACTGGGAGAAGGGGAGGAAATGTAAATTCTTTTTTTTTGAATGGAAAAAAAAGAATATGGGAAAAAAAGAAAAAGAAAACACTAACTGAGTAGACAGACATATCACTTTAAACTGTTCTTTTTTATAGTTAATAAATGTAATAAATTTTCATAGGAAGGCTTGAATACTTGAAACTGTAGGGAATCTGCATGGCAATTGAAGGCATCTTGTTTTTCGGCTGCTTCATTTTCTCCTGTCCTCCTCCACTCTTTGCCTCTGCCTCTATTTCCTCTCCTTCCATCCATCCGTAGTCCATCCTGCACCCAGGCGACAGGATAGGATGCTACAGCTGGGTGTGCCACCTTTTTGACAGAACTGCTTTTCCTGCTGATGGATGGGCATTAGGCCCTGGCTTTGCAGCTTAGGTACCAGCCTTCCATCACCTATATAAAGGTTCTTGATTTCCTGAAATTTCACAGTGCACCATGACTCCGTAGAGACCCCAAAGCACCAGTTTGGACCCCTACAATTGATTGGTCCCTTTCAAGCCAGGAAAATAGATTTTCTCTAAGTGCTCCAGGACTCTCTTAATGTATTGCTGTATATCACAATGGTACCCTGCAGGTATTTGTGGTATACTGTCTAAGCTTGTATGCCCTACTAAATTACAAGCTGATACTTGAAGTCTTTAGACAGACAGACACTGTTTGGATATTGATTTGAAAGATAATGAATAGACTCATACACCCTGTTTGCCTAGCGTAATTCTAGGAAATGTACAACAAAATTATGAATGAAACCTCTTTTACTGTCCAAAGAATCTCAGTTTGAACAACAGCCCTTACATGAAGAAAGCCAGACTTCCCTTTGATCGCATGTCGGCTTGATAGAGCGTTAAACCTGGAATGCAGTGATGGGAGGTGCTTTAGGACTTGGGATTGAAAATCCGGCTCCATCTCTTGGGAGAGGTTGCTTGCCCTTTCTAAAGCCCAGTTCCTTAACTGTAACTGCAGATGAGAACAAGAACCTTCTGCTTGCTCCGCAAGGCAGTTAGCACAGTCTCCCGCCAAGAAACCAAAGTAGCGCTTTTAGGAATAACAATGTATCAATATTTGTAAAGTGATAAGTGACCTTAATTCTGCTTCCAATTTTGTTGTTTTATTTTAAGTTATCTAGTCTGTAAAATTTTAATTTTATTTTAATAGAATTGTTCAATTATTATAGTTCATTCTTCCTAATAATAAATCAATTTCTCCTATCAGTCTTGGGCACTGTACTTCACAACAGTGTCCTGTTAAAGAACTTGAACTTTACAAAGTGACTTTTGAACCATGTGTACATAAAGCTCAATTCTAGTTGTGCTTACATTGTTACAAGACAGCCATTCTCGTTGGCCTGAGAACTAGGCTGAAGGGCAGGTGTTGAGTTATACTTCTGTAAATGATGGACAGGGGAATTCAGGGGCTTCAGGTTAAATAGAAATTTAGAGACTCTTATTTATTTGGGCTATTATCAGTGCATATTGGTACGACACTATGGTCTTTGCCTTTCTGTTTTCTAACTGCTCCTCTCATGGATGTGCTGTGGTTCAGGTGAGAATCATTCATACGCTCACTGATGCAACAGGCACACCTTTAATCCTCCCCAGGTTTTGCTTCTGCAGACACATTTCTCAGTTATTCTTTAAGTCCTGTTTGGCCATGAACAAGAGATAGACCAGTGGCTGTGGCATTATTTTTACCCTTGCAAATGAATGTTTTATCACTTTGAAAGTTTCCAATACTTCTCAGTTTAGACACAGCATTATCTTTGGGTTGAGGGACCCCTAACACTGACAAATTCTTGGCAATTTTGGAATGTGTTTCTATAGCTAAATTCATAATGCATGCAGAAAGGAAGATAAAACAATTTAAAATTGGAAATGTATTTATTTCCCTGGATTGGAATCCTGTTCTTCTTCATTTTGGTAGTCTTCCTCTCTGCAAAATACTTTTTAAATTACTTGTAATCCATTTAACTTTTCTTTTAAGTGAGGGATAATATAGTACCTATAAGATAGACTTGGTGTAAGGAGTAAATGAATTTATATATATATATATATATATATATATATATAAATGTATGTATATATATATAATCAGACATAAATCAATATGATAGACATACAAGTATAAGGTAAAGATGGTAACTATTTATATGATCATCCAAAATGATTGATGCCAACAAATATGTGTCACTCAATATTGTGTAAAATATCAAGTACAGGCCACTTTTCACTTAGTCACAATCCCTTCTTGCCATCAAGCTCCCAGTCAGGCATTGCTGGAAGCGTAAATATGTTCTGGACTCAGCGGAAGAACAGGCAGCTCCCTCTAAGTGACCATAAACGAAACATCAGTCTCCTCCCCTCCACCTGTGATTGTCTTCTAAGCCTCTCCATACTTCATAAGAGTCTATCTACACAGCCTGCCAAAGCAGAAATCTTGGAGTCACCCCAAATCTCCTGACGTTGCCCTCCGCAGGCCACCAAATTCAGTCAGTGACCACATCCCACCTGTTTACCCGAGGATTTCTTAGTGCTCTGGTTCTTCGGCATGCCCTCAATGTCTGAGATCATCAGGACATAACACAGACCTCCAGCTTCAAGGCGGCTGTGCAGACAATCCTTGTGCCGTCTTGCCTTCTTGCCGGCATGAGCACAGCCGCTTTCCCCAAGTTACAGAGCCAATCAGTTACTTCCCATCCCTTCCATTGAAATTCCCCAACGACCACTGCTAGCTAACCCAGCAGGGTCTCCACGGTTCTTCTCAAGGCCTTTGCTTGGTTGTTCTAACTTGGAAGAGTTCTGGACAGGGCATTTTATTAAAATGTAGCTGTGTTTTCGGTCTTCACTGGAACGGGACCGAAGGCTAGAACCCACTCACACTGCTACTCAGGCTGATGCAGTGAGGGTTCAGAAATGACTCTAATCATTAGGAACTAGCACAGGCAAGAACACAAGACAGCCAGGAGATGGTCACCAGCCCTGAGGTGCAAGTTTGCACACTGAATGGATAACAAAGAAGAAAGAGGTTCTGAGGGAGTTCCCTCCCTCTTCCAAACAGAAACAAAGCCAAGTGTCCTAGCCAGGTTTCCAGAGTCTACCTTCCCTAAGAACATAAGCAAACAGCCCGGAGCCAGTCTAGTGGAGCTGGGTTTATCATCTGAAGGCTGGGCTTGCCATCTGGCTTGCTGTACAGTCAGTCACCTTTCCATTTAAGAGTTGGAAGCCACTCAAAACTCAGACTTCATTGTCCCATTTGTAAAATGTAAAAATCGGCTTTAAGGGCTCTGAAACTCCAGCCATGCTGTGGCACCATAGACAGGGTGAGCATCAGCAGGAAAGGAGGGCGAAGGGGAAGGAGCAGGTCCATTCACTGCAGGGGCAGAGAAACAGGTGAGGCTTTCCACTTGCCCACTCATTCAATAAGTATTTATTAGGCATCGACTAGCCCTCCAGCTCTGTGTCTCGGACCTTGATCTAGACACTGGTCTAGAATCAAATCCCACCGAATCGTAGAAATAGTTTGTCTATAGACACTCACGCCACAGCTTAATTGCTTCCGGGTGATTGCCCCACTGAGCCTACACAGCTCAAGGTTTTCCTTAGAAAATGTACCATATTTTTACATTATGTCTTCAGTACCATGCATTAAAACCCAGCAATAAAAGAAAAAGAGGTCCCTAACTGCTACCTTGAAATTTAACATTTCGATGAAATAATTTCAACTCATAAATTTATCAGGATTGCTATCAAAATGATTGAGAGCAGCAGCAGCCACAACAAAAAGTCTAGGAGAACCAGACCTTTAAGAACTGATTTTTTTTTGGTTGGCAGTAGAAACTTGTCCACTATAATGGGACAATTTAAATGCATAACTGTTAAAACAAACTCCTTAAAGTATTCCCTGCATGTCTCAGCATTCATCATGTTGGCTAGAAAGACATCAATTTTTCATAAAATACTGTATAACTGAAAGGGAGACATTTAAAGGAGAGGGGAAAATTGAATTTGCTGTTTCAGCTCGGGCTCTGATGATTATGGCATTTCATAAGGTGATTAGCGGATTGGGTGACCAGAAGAGGCAAGCGTCACTGGACAGAGCTCAAAGCCGACTGCCCTTCTCTGAATTTCCCTTTCTTTAGGCTCCTTGGTTGTTCTTCCCTGCTCACAAGCGTTTCTTATGTGGCAAAAGGAGCTCGCTACATGACAAGGTCTACACTATGGTCCCTCCACTTTTGCCTCCACAGATAATCTGAAGCCGACACGTGGCAGGTTGGGTTACAACAAGCTCTGTTCTATTCTGTGGTGATGTAATACCTGTGCTGCATCCCATCTTGGTAAAGAGGAAGAAAGGAGAGGATGTTGGGTGTTTTCTTTCAAGGGCTCTTCTTATACATTCATGTTTATGGAGCTAAAGGGTATGTTGTTTGCTTGTTCAGATCATTTTTTGATGGTGTCATTTTTATTGAAAACATATTTTTTTCATATGATATCTTGGATTGCAGTTTGTCCTCTCCTACTTCCTCCCAGATCCTCCCCATTTCCGTACTCACCCAAATCCACAGACTTCCTTTCTCTCTCACTAGAAAACAGTCACCTAATAATACTAACAACAGCAGTGATAATAATAATTGCAATAATAAAAACAAGCACAGCAGAACAAGACCAAACAAACAGAAAAAAGAGCCAAAAGAAAAGCACAAGAAACAGTTTTGATAGGTTGGTGACTACAGTCTTCTCTCACTCCCAGAAATTTCATCTTTAGTCTTGAAAAAAATAACACAGGACCTCCAGAAGGTGTTTTCTGGCTCTTTTTGTTTTTACGGACAATAGATGATCCTCATCCCTGTCCCAAAATAGATTGCCACAATATCATGAAGTAAAATCTTACTCTTATTCAGAGCAGAGTAAAGTTCATTTTGATTTTAATAAGAACAGAAGGCTAGAGTTAATAGCAACCTTCAAAATCAAAACTATGTATTATTAGCAAATACTTTAATATAGTCTTGAAGTATCATTTTGGGTGAATATCACTTATCTTTCAGAGTTGGAAAACCACCAGGCACACTGCCCAGAGAAGCCCTCTCTACCCTACCTTAGCCAGTATTCATTGTATTCTTTGAAAGTCATTTGTGCCAAAGCCCAGGCAAGGATTGCAATGCCAGCTTACTCTAAAATGTCAGCCAAGTGCCACTTTGCTCTAATATGAAATCTTTCACTTGTACAGCATACAGCATGTTTACAAAATACCAGCCAGATGTTGAGATGGCAAATAAACCACTCATGATTGTCCTCTTTCCCCTTGCTGTAGAGTCTTTGTTCCCACTTAGCAATTCAACAGTGGCAAATGTTTATTGAGCAGCTACTATGTAACAGGCTTTCTTTGCCTCCTTGAGATATTGATGTGAGATTTCCCTCTCTATGCTGTGATTACCATTAATGAATAAAGAAACTACTTTGGCCTATAGCAAGGCAGAACTTAGCTAGGTGGGGAAAACTAAACTGAATGCTGGGAAAAAGAAGGGTGGAGTCAGAGAGAAGTCATGTACCCCACCAGAGACAGACACCAGAACTTTAGCTGGTAAGCCACAGCCACGTGGCGATATACAGAATAATGGAAGTGGGTTAAATTAATATGTACGAATCAGCCAATAAGAAGCTAGAGCTAATGAGCCAAGAAGTGATTTAATTAATACAGTTTCTGTGTGATTATTTCAGGTCTAAGCTAGCCGGGCAGCTGAGAACCAACAAGCCTGGCCCTCCTCCAACAAACTGGTGCACCAACATGGGTAACTACATCCACATAAAAACCTGAGAGAGCTTAGAAAGTAATCCTAAACACAAAAGAACAGTGTTAAGCATGGCTTGGTAGTAGTATTTTCTTTGATGGGCTCTGTTTGTTAGAAGCAAGCAGAGGCATGGTTCCTTTAAGAGAGGATTTCCTGATTCAGCCATAGCAGTAAAAAATCCATGTGGTTTTAAAATACAGCTTCCTGGGCCTTGCTGCCAGTGCAAACTCCAGCTATGGACCATTTGAATGGCATTTGTGAGCCCGGGTGTTTGTGTGCCCACTCAGGGTTGAGAGGAAAGTAGCTGAGACCATGCCCACAGCCCAGTGTTCCCTGCCTGGGCAGGTGGCAGGATCAGGCCTACAAGGTGTGCACAGGCAGGAGAGCATGGCAGATTCCTGCCGCCATACACAGAGATATTTCCAGGCTGTGCAGTGCTCTGCATGGCAGATTCAGCTATTACTCAGATAAAAGTTTATGTGCTGCACACTCATTCTCAGAGTTAAAGTTCTGAGTGTGGCTCCTACCTGGCAGCCTCAGACCTGGCAGTAATGGTGCCTCCACCATTTTGAAAATGGAGAGAGGTGAAGCCAGCATCCAGAGCAGCTGCAACCAGGCTGCTTACCATTTTAAAAGCTCTTCAAGACAGTAAAGAATTACAAGATAACGCAATAAGGACACATTCAGACACAAAAGAACTCTAAATGTTTCATAGTGTTGGATAAATGTACATAGGCTTGGGAGAGAGAAGAAAAAGAGTATAGAGAGTTGGGAAAGAAGTAAATCATTTTTTAAAAAGTCTTTAAAGAGATAGAGTCCAGACAGTCATAGATTAAAAGAAGTAAAGGAAAATAAGCCACATAAAGATGAAATATATACAGAGAGTCTGGATTATGTATATTATTGTCTTCTTTCAATTTTTTGACTGTGAAGGAGCTAAGTACAGAGAGACTACTAAGCTAAACCAACATATATGTCTTAAAGGTTTCTTGACTTCAAATTTTGAGTCTAAGGATATGTTGCTTTGGGAAGAAGGTTCTTCTTTTGTTTCCACAGAGGATGAGAACCCGTGGATTGCTTCCAGATTGACATGGCTTGATAGACAACAACCCCCTGAAAGGTCACCCTGAATACCCTCAAAAAATTACTTTGCCCAACTGCTGACTGAGATGAACCTAGCACACAGGATACACCATGAAAGACCTGATTAACAGTGTCCCCAAACAGCAGGAAGCAGTTTGGATAAAACTACGCCCATATTCCCAAATATAGTCTATAAATGTTTGTTTACATTTAAAGGGGAATATGCTATTGAGATTTTCATTGGTATAGATCTTGGTTTATTGATACAAATTTAATTGGTGAGATTTGCCTGAAATCCTTGTCTGTGTTTTGTTAATGCAATCCTTGGTTAACTTTCAGCATCAACTGCCTTAAACGACCAACCTCACACAAGAACACCCATAAACAAATGGTAGTAAATTAAGCGTCTTCTTGTAAATCCAGTTCATAGGGTAGTTAAAACTTGCCCACATGAAAGTCACATTTATTTGGCAAATTTACTGCATTAGCAGTGACTTAACTGGCTGTTACAAACTATTTTGGACTCTGTTATCCCTCGGATAAGACACCTTCAACTAGAGCACAGCCCACTGCTCCTGAGAGATGCAGTCAGCAAATGGCTTGGAATTTGGAGTCAGAAAAGATTGAATAATAGCCTGGTGGGCTGCAAACTGCCTGGCGGTGGAAGAATTACCAAACCTCCCCTTCCTTTCTGTAGGCTTGGGCAACAATTTCAACTTGCATGGAACTTGTGAAGATTTTAAACTACATATATAAAGACAGGAATTTGGTAGATGCCAGCAAACAGAGATGCAATCATAGCCTGAACTATGTAACTGTTAGTGACTATTATATTTTGTTGTGTTTTAACGTTGATGTTTTTATATGAGCTCATTCTCTATATGATTTAGTCAAGAGGCCAATGATACAACAATGTCATGCAGCAGATTCAAAGCAGATTCGGTTATTTTTTATGAGAATGCAATATGAAAGTTCTATGTGGCCCTGCAGTGGCTTGAGTTTTGGCAGCCCTTGTATTGCTATGGGTTGTGATGGAAAGGAGACACACAAATCAGAAGCGTGCTTGTCTTAAAGATATCAGCAGTTGATGGGAAACAAGGCAAATGACAACTGTTTCCCCATGTGGTGATCTTGCACAGATGAGAACACAGAGGAAGATTGTCTGCCAGAGGCCCTTCATAAATGCAATTTGTGTAATCAGCCACCCCAGATTTTAGAACTGCTCATCTTTACATATTATTTCAGAAACCTTTATCCCTGAAGGCTTACTGACTCAGCATTTCAACGGGATTGTGCTTTTACTTCCCTTCCTAAAAGAATCAGTTTCCTTTAAGACTCTTTCCTGGTGAACAAAGCACAACTTGGCCTCGATGAACTTAACTAACAAACAAAAAAGAGGATACAATGTTAGGTAAGTAGGGAAGTGGGAGTGGATCTGGGAAGAGTTTGGAAAGGGGGGAGATATACAATCAAAACACATTATATGAAATTGTCAAAGAAATTACATAAAAAATCCTTCCTACTGTCTTTCTCTCTAACAGAGACTATTATACTGGGATAAAAGGTAAATTAAACCCATATTCTAGGCATCAAAATCAGAGCTCTGAAATGTCAGCGTTTGTGTTCTTTCAGCAGAAGATCCAAGGGAGGTTCTTGGGAAATTGACAGCATTCATAGAATTCTCAACCTTCCATGCAGTTCTCTGGGAAGAGATGAGGTAAAATGAAATCAAATCCTCTCAGGCTGAGGTTACAGTGGACAGATGACCCACTGAGGCAGCCGTGGTTCTAGCATCATCACAGATGTGGTCTGGCCCACCCGACAAGGTGGATGCTGTTGGCACTGGAGCAGGGAGAGATTAGGTAAGAAAGCCAGCTCCATGCACCCTGTACACAGTGGGGCTGGGAGGTGAGCATACGAGTTCCTGCTGTCTCACAGGGTGTGCTGAATCCCACTTCTCAGAGGTGTATGACTCCTTCTGTCTCCTCCATGTGTCCATTCCCCAGGAGACAAGGAAGCTTTTCTTTCTGTCATTTGGTTGGGACCCGCACTGCCACTAAAGTAGCCAGCTCTGTTCTGAATTACAGAAATCGGTTAACCCTGCCTAAAGCCAGAGAAGACTCTCATGCATACCCAGGCATATCACGGTAGACTGTACTCACTAACAGGACAGCAACTGTGTGACTCTAATCTTTAGACTCCTGTGAAAGCCCTGAAGACCTTTTGGGAAAATTAAAACTCACTCTTTGCCATAATTACAATTGATATCACTCCATTTTATGCATCAATGTTTAACTGCCACAGGCTATAAAACTGTTGTCTAATGAAAAGAGCATCCTAGGTTTTGATTTAATGCCCTTGCTATCAGAGCCGACCACAGCCACCTTTACAAATGTATAAACAACCTCAATGAAGGTTTAGTGGGCTTTTATCAGGAACCTCCATTGCCTGTGGCCTGGAGATGGAGCTTGGTGTGCCTGAGATCGGTAATTAAAACCTTTTCACTCAGAAACAAAGCAATGCAGTTATCAACTAATTTATGAAAGCTGCAGAAGACCCTTCGATTTCCAGCAAGAACCTCAGTAGGAATTCTGACATAGGAGTGGGCATTATTAATTGTCACTATGACCTTTAAGTACTGACTTTTAAGAAGTTAAACCTTCCCAAGAGGCTGTGCTGAGGCAGCAATCACAGATGGTAGGGAATGAATCCAATGACCAGCATTGCTTTCCACTCCCTGCCTTCCCGCCTAAGCTAGTGAAACCAAGTTTTGATTCTGGGTATTTTTCTCCTTCTTGTTTCCCTTCATTTACGGGCATAGATCTGTAGGCTACCATGAAAGGCTACTAACTGAAAATAGAAAAGGTAGGCACATCTTGGCCTTGACTGGTGACAGACAAACCATGGGCATGGCCAGGAGGAAAGTGTTGGCGGAACACGAGTTAGTCATTCCGTTCTCTGGTGACAGAAGAGCAGAATACTCTTTGGGGACAAATCGAAGTTGTGTGACTTGTCTCAACTGGAAACCAGGCAAGTAACAGGTGTGTACAGAGAACGGGCTGTTCGTGTCACATGGGTGTTGACTTTCAGAACTCTCCAGTCCACTTTCTTCAAGCCAGCTAAACAACTAGTTCATTTCCCTCCAACCCGAGCAATCAAGACTTCTTTTTAGTTCAAACAAGGCTCTGAAGACAAATGAAGTAAGAATTGAAGAGTTTAGACAACTGTGAAGATTCAGCTGATAGATTGCTATGGAGTGGTTGGTCTCTGATGAGAAAACATAAGTTCATAAAACTAATCAGATACTAAGAATAAAAGAGTCAACCAGCCTTTCAACAGTTGCCATATGCTCTCCTTACTTTTCATAAATGTTCTCCTCTCCATAAGCATCATTAATATGTTGAGTTTAAATTCATCATCAGTGTTGAGTCTACAATTCAGCTTGAATAGAAATAGCAGGAGCTAGGTACATAGACTATGGTGCAAGAGCTCAGGAGGAGCACAAAACCCACAGTCAGGCTATGCACATTGGTAGTATGGCTTAGAGAGGCACAGGCTGGGAGATGTTCCAGGCAAAATTACAAAGTTTAGCCCTTGGAAGAGATGAAAGAGAAGAATGGATGTCAACCCAGGAGATCCCAAGGCTCAAAATAACCATTTTTAAAAAAATTCCTGCTTCCTTAACCTGGGGTCCAAAGGAAGAACACGTGAGTCAAGCCAGGCACTGAGTTGGGAGCTCATGCACTCTTCCTACATAAGAGTCAAGCGGTTCCAAGTTGAAGACAGAAGCTGAAGGCGTTTGCAGGCAATCATATGGCCATAGATCTTGGGAGAAGATTCTGGAAGCAGGATCCAGCGACTTTATCAAGGTGACTAGCTCCCAGTGTGGGACTGGCCCAGAAGCATGAGTACCCCATAAAATCATGTTGTTGTTAAGATACCTTCTGGTGAAAACCGCGAGACATATGCATTTGTGTGCTGCTAATTTGTAAAAATACATGCTGAAACACAAGCCCTTGTTTATGTCACCTTTGTATCCTCCAGAAAACATTTATTTATACCATACATTTGTATATGTAAATTTATGCATTTACATGTAAATATATAAAAATATATCTCTATATAAATATATATAAATAAAATATAATCTATACATGAATATATAGGCAAATGTTTTTTGGAGGGTATATATATTTGGCTTTTCAGCTCCTTTCTAAACATTCTCTATATTTCGAGACACCACATAGCAATACCATTGGCATTTCTCTTCTGGTTCGCTAGTCTTAAGTTGGTCTAATCAGGATAGAACAGTGAACAAATGGCCAGTCACATCTCTAGGATGCATACTGAGCCATTGGGAAGAAGATCATGGTTGATAGTTTCTTCAACATTATCGGGTGGTGTCCCTCTTTTGATGTGAAATCAGATTTAAACTTAAAGTTTTTACTAAAAATTTTGCCCCACTTTCAAAGTCTTCCTTGGTGGTTTCTGCCGATCTCTGTAGTGTGTTTTCCCTATCCCCTCAACCCCAACCTGTTTTAATGTGCTAAATTAATTAGGAATTATCTAACTGCAGTAAAGCTATTTCAGACTACTGTGCTATGGTGTATGTACTGTCCACATGAAACGAGCTCCATTGAAAGGAATGTTGTCCCCTGGTCACCCTTGAGATTCAGGCCCAGCATTGCCTCTTCCTGTGGGATATACCAACCCTCTTGGGTTCTGTCTTCTCGGCACTGTGCCTGGATGCTGCCAATGCTTCCACCATGGTCATCTGCCATTGAGGAGTTTATTTTGTGCTCTGCCTCATTGAACTTGAACTTGCTTTAGGACGCTCACTTTTTTATTCGACTCAGTGCTGTGCAGCAAAAATGAGATAGTAGCTACGTGCATGTTTGAAACTTCAGTAGCCACATCGTGAAAGTCTAAACATACTGAGCAAATGAATTTCAATAACATTTATATAATGCAAAAACACATAGTCAAATATTACTTTAAAATACGTAACTAATTAAGAAGTAGTTTAGAATACAAAATACGTTTTTATAGGAAGTATCCAAGATTCAATGTATCACTGGATCACTGGGCAGTGGTGGTGCACACCTTTAATCCCAGAAGTCAGGAGGTAGAGGCAGATGAGTCTCGGAGTTTGAGGCCAGCCTGGTCTACAGAGTGAGTTCTAGGACAGCCAGAGCTGCACGGAGAATCCCTGCCTCAACCCTCTCCCCCAAATCTACTGCATCTTAAATACCTGGAACACATGTCAGTGTAGACAAGCCATACATAGCTGAAGTGCTTGGAAGTCCCATGTACTAAGTGGCCACCATGTAGGAATGCACAGCTGTATTTTTTTTTTTTTTTTGGCTTGGTACATGGATTGACTCAGTCACACGAGCACTTAACAGTATGACAATTAATGCAACTATGCTTTTACCTGTTTCTTTGTGATACATGGGAGATGCAGCTTTCCTCATGGCCACTATGTTTTCAGGGACCCTGCATTCCTCAATCCCTTACTATGCCCTCCCCTTCTTCTCCTTTAAGGGGTCTTCTGTCAGATGTGTTGTTTGCCCATCACTCTGCTCACCTCCTCCTCCCTCCCCACCTTCCTGTTTGTTGTCTTTTGGCTCCTCTGACTTCAGAGTCCTAGGCCTGCGTACCAACATAGGTCTATCTTTCTTACATCTGAACACTTAAAGGTTATAAGTCAACAGTCAAATAAAACATACTCATCTTTCTTGGCAAATATACATTTGAAATACGGGAAATGATGAACTGTGTAGGCAACTATGGTTTTATATGTTCTGCTAATCGCCTAGCAACATCAGAGGAATAACAAAGCTAAAGGATATTTTCCTAAGAATGTTAATTAGTACAGCCACTCTGGCTTCTTTGCTTCATTTTGTCGTGACAGGTTGACCTCAGACTTGCTCTGTGCTTGAATGGCTCTGAACCACTCCTCCTCCTGCCTCTTCCTTCCAAGTACTGCTATCACAGGCATGCATCCAGAGAAAGTGGGTTCTTTAGGAAACCAAACCCAGAGAACAGAATTACAATATGATATAGAAATCACAGCTGGAAGATTTGGCTTTAGTAATTTTAAGACATACCTTCACCCGCATACTCATTGTGGTATCATTCACAATAACTGGGGTGAAATTCACCAAATGTCTACTGATGGAAGGATTTTTAGGAGGGTGGCACATACACGGTAGAATATTGTTTGGCCTTTGAAAATAAATTTTTCTCAAAAAAATTGCTGGATGGTGGTGGTGGACGCCTTTAATTCCAGCACTTGGGAGGCAGAGGCAGGTGGATCTCTGTGAGTTTAAGGCCAGCGTGGTCTACAAGAGCGAGTTCCATTACAGTCAGGGCTGTTACACAGGGAAACCCTGTCTCAAAACAATACCAAATAGATAGGTAGGTAGGTAGGTAGATAGGTAGGTAGATGATAGATAGGTAGGTAGATAGATAGATAGATAGATAGATAGATAGATAGATAGATAGATAGATGGAAATATAGATAAATTTTCTGACTTGTGACAACAAGGATAAAATTGGAAATCATTGTGTTAAAAAAAGATAGAGCAGTCACAAAAAAGTGAGCGTTTCATATTCTTAACTATGTGTGGAATCTAAAACCACAAAACTCCAAGCAACAGGGAAAAGAAAGGTGGTCAGTAAAGATCAAGAGGGAAGTAGGGAAATGATAATCAAAGAGCACAAGCTGGACAGGGAGTAAAGTTTTTGTCCCCAGGACACATCATCCAACAGGCAAATAAAGCAATGACTATGAGCTGGACGTGTCAAAATTCCTGCAAGAGTAAGTTTAAAAGGTCCTCATCTCAAAACTGATAAGCATTTGAAGTGCCAAACCCATTCATCAGATCAATTTTATTATTCACTTTGTATTCTTAGATCAGAACATCACAATTATAATTTATCTATTTATAATTCAGAAAACTAAAAGACTAATAGAGGATATTTAGTCTTTTAGTTACTTTAGTTTCAGTATAAAAAAACCTAAATATTTGTATGTTTTTTGAATCTTTCCTTTTATTTAAAGAGACCATAATCCTGTGGTCTAGTGTGTCTTGTTCCCAGGGGTCAATAAAATATGATCTCTTACTCACAAATATTTTAATTTAAACATAAAATTAAATATAAATAGTTCATAAATAATTCATAACTGTTATTCTCTGTCAGATGTTCTATTATTATAATCAAGGCCTCTGTGTCTTCTGTGTCCTTTTGATGTTAATGATCTACAGTGGGAGGCAGCCGACCTTTGCTGTGAGGCACAGACAGGACTCTCAGCACTGTGATGACAGGCCTCTGTTGTCATTGCTCAGAGCTGCTGAGAAACAGGTGGACAGCATGTGTGCAGACCATTGTGGCTGTGCTATTTATAAACACTAAAATCACAATTTCCTGTAAGTTTTTTTCATAGCACAAATGCTATCACTCTTTGACAATTTTTTAAAACTATTTCAAAAGGTAAAGGAAAATGTATAGCTTATATAAATCAGATTAGTTCTTCACAGTGGACATTGCTGAATTTTAACCTAAATGACCAGAAATGCCATGAAATTTGTTTCAAAGTATACTAGACTTGAACATGTTATAAAATCAATGGAAAACAAATATAAAAATCACTTCCTCTATCCTTTATTAAAATTGTTTTTGTTCCAAGCTGGTCATAGAGGCACAGCATGTGGAAGGTGATGGTAAGACATCAGTAGTTCAAAGCCATTCTTGGGTGCACAGTGAGCTAGGTCAAAGCCAATCCAGGCTACCTAAAATTCTGTTTAAAAGGTCCTGAAACATCCACAACAAATGAATGAATGAATGAATGAATGAACAGATAAAAACATCATTTTCATCCTGAAATATTAAAAATCTATCAAAATAAAATTTAAAAATATTCATGTCAGTCAATAAGTATAAAAAGTTAAACCAAAAATACTTAAATATTTCAGAAGTGCTCGGCTCACATTTTCACTCCTATAATACTTAGCTCTTTATTAATGCCAGTTCCGAACACAGTGTCGTCTACTTTCTCTATTAATTTGAAATTGAAGGTCTCTGTTTTAAGCCCCTTCTGTTCACTTCTCAACTCTATTTAACAATCTGTACACTTGGGAAATATGTCATGACTTAAAGACTAATTCTTTCAGTGTCCTATTTAATTTGTACTCAGTCTTAGAAATTGGAGATAACAGCTCTTAATTACTGAAGAAATACTTAAAATGCTTAGGCATGGTAAATATTTCATATATTCTTTTATCAATATGAATATATTCATTTTGATCATTTACTCCAATAAAATTCAAACATGTCACTTTTGATTCAAAAATGTCATTTGCTGTAAAGTTGCATGATGGAGTGTCTTAAAAGATGATGCCAATGACATAAAAACTAACGCAGGGAAATAATGACGGTACACCATATATTTTCATCATTCCACACTTCACAGAGCATTTCCATATATCTTTCATTTTCATTTTAAAGCTCCATGGCGAGGGAAATGGCTCGTCTATGACCGTTTCTCTGCCTCATCCAATTGGTGGCATGCTACCTAGCTGAACTAGAACAGTCTTTCATCCAAGAAACTTTTCCAATCTTTTCTCTAGAAGAGTTGGATGTTCTGACTTCTGGGTGACCAACAGATCTCATAACCATCAAATCTACTCAGTTATCTTGATAAAGGCAGGCTCATATTTACAGGGTTAGGATCACAGTTTTTTCACCTTGGAGTCTCCAACAACCATGATGATGAATAGGAAGCAGTGTGTGTTTAGGGGATGTATGTCAAATTCATTTGTATGTTCAAAATACATTAAGTGCCTTTTATTTTCTAGGGATGATACTCAGTGCTGGATAAGCAAAAGTAAATTAAACATATAAAGTCCCCATTTTCATTCATTTCATTCTAAAAAAGTAAGACATACAATAAACAAAAGGAGAGAATTAGTCAGAAGTAGTCACAGAAAGAGAACTAATAAGAGATTGATAGGTAGATAGATAGAAATGATACATAATAGATAAACAGACATATGATAGACTGATGGTGATGGATGATAGATATAGATCATAGGCAAACAATTGACAACAGATATAAAGGATTGATAACAAATATATGCAGATCAGGTAGATGATAGACAAATGCAGATAAATTGCAGGTAATAAATAAGTATAAATTATAGATGGTAGATACAAGTAGATAGATAGACAAAAGACCCATTATAAGATTTGGCTTATGTGGCCATGGGTAAGAAGCTATGTCACTATTTGTCATCTTGTGCTAGAGAACCTTGAAAACTGGCTGTGCAATTTAGTCCAAAGCCTGAGAATCAAGATGACAATGGTATATTTCTTAACGGGAGAAGGTGATAGGGAATATTGGTGTTTCTGGAGTTCAAAGACCTAGGAACAAGAAGTTTGCCATGTCAGAGGACAGGAGAATACTGAGGTTCTAGTTCAAGAAAGGAGAGAGAACTGACCATTCTTCTGCCATTGCGCAGTCACTGAGCCCTTGTTGGGGTGAATTTTTTTTTTCACAAAGCATTATATTATCCAAATGTTTTCCTCCAGAAATGCCTTCAAAGACATTCCCAGATGTAATGGTTGACCAGCTATCTTGGCATTTCCATAGCTCATTCAAATTGACACAGAACTGCAAAATAGGTAACATGTTTGAAAACCCCCAGTACCATATAGATAAAAGTTGAGCAGGGAAGGTTGGAAGGCATCTTGAGTTAGTGAAAACTCAGCAAAATTGTTACATGTAAATAATTAAGGATGGGTGGATACTAATCCTATTCGTCAAAAACTAGAGAAAAAAATGAAGTAGTAGAAACACTGTTGAAGACAGAGTTGGAAGTGAGGAAGAAGAGAAATGAGGGCAACTGGGAACACTGCTACAGAGACTGAGCTTTGACACATTTGAGAGCATTGGAGGTTTTGAGTAAAGTATTTACAGATTAGATACACATTTTAGCAGCTAGACCTGTTAAAATTATATCTATTAGGAAACTTGATGCATGAAGGGGATATTGTTTGTCCAAGGTCACACAACTGGTACACAGAACATGTAAGACCTAAATATAAACTTCAGGGTCTATGAGCCTCATATTGTTCACCCAGAAATAGTTCTCAGGGATGTGATTATGGTTGAAAAGAATGATTTAGTTTATTTGAAAATTGCTCATTGATTATGTCTAGGGCCTGATGATTACCTTCAAGGAAAATAAGAAAAGACATTAATCAATCCCAATAATCTAAGCAGTCAACCCCAGAATTCTTCATGTATTTAAATGGTATGTTTGTGATAGTCCAGACAGAAATCAAGACATGAGGCCAAATTGCCCACTTTTCAGTTGTCTGCAAATGGGTCATTTATGTACCAACATGTTCTTTTCAATTTTATTTATATGCATACAAGCATCACTTGGAAGAAGTTATCAATGAATTTGAAAGTGCTTCATCATTCCTTCCTTTTAGAAATAAAAATCAAAGACCCAAACCACCATATCCTTTCATGTAAGTATCACACACATTTATTTTATTTTTTGACCTAATCTGAGATTCCATAGCTGCAAATGATTGACCTGATGTTAGTACTATATCAGCATAGCATTGACCACCACTGTGTTCTTAAATCTGTATTCTTGGAATGAGAAAGAATATCTACCTATATAGCCGACAAATAACCCACAACATGGCAAAGCATCATCAGTATTGCAACTTGGTTAAATTCCCCCAGAAAATATATTCATAGTGTTTATATCATTTCATTGGCAAAAGAACATAATAGATAATCATTAAATAAATTGCTGAAACAATCAAAGTGATGACAAACTCGTGATTTAAAGATAAGAAGAGCTGTAAATGTCTAATAAGTTTTCCCTGAAGATAATGAACTAAAATAAATAAAAAATTAGTTGTCACTGTTGACACACTATTCTTGGAAGCAGGGAAAAGAACTTCTATTTTCATGAAGGAATATAAAATCCCTGGAAGGAGAAACCCTCTGTGGCTCAGGGACATGCCTAAAGCTATCTCCAGATGCCCTCTTCCCTGTCTTGTCTCAGAGCACCAGGAACCAGAATGAAGTGTTGGGAGGATTAAGTCATTTACACAGTAGTAATTTCTGACTTATGATGTGATACCCAGAGTTTGCGATGTACAGTCACACACATGATATGTCATTTGCTTATGTTTCAGTTTGGTTACCATCAGTTACGGTAAGAATACGGTAACCAGTGTATCTGGACCTGTCTTTCTTGGCTTAACCACTCACTGGTTCTTCAGGTCCTCCGTCATAGGTATTCTGGATTTAGAGATAAGTATTATCTGGTAAATGATGAGTCATATAGTCTCTTACCTTTGTCTCCCATCATGCCTTCTTCCTAGGGCTTGCCAGGTGTGTGTTTGAGCTCAGCTAGTGACACCACAAAAGACAATTTTGTGTTGATGTTGCTGGTACAGGCTGCTTCACCGAGTTTTCAATTTAAATTTTTTTAATCAAGAAATAAAATTGTATAAAGTATGAATCTGGGGCATCTCTGTTTTTCTGTGTTCATTATTGCCTCCGTGTCTTAAAACAAGTTGCTTCCATGAGAACTTAAACTTTGGTCTTCTGAGCCCTCGAACAGTGCCGAGAGTGGATTTAACTCTACCAAATCAGATGGCTGGTTTCTAAAAATTAGCATCATTATATACACGAGAATAAATGTGGTGGAGGTAGGAGGAAGGCTGGGGAATGCCAAAAGATGAGGACTGACTCATTGAGAAGTGTTTAGCCAAGGAAGAGAGTGCATCTATGAAAGCCAATGAAGCCAATAATCAGGAGTCCACAAAAAAGTTGTGTACAGCCATGGCAAAAAGGCTTGATGGCAGTTGCTTTAGGTACACATAAGAATGAGAGATTTTATCAGTGAGTTGCAAGGACTCAAGATGGGAACAAAGGGAGACGCTTGAGGTGGCTCTTAGAACGACTTTAGATATAACCCCCACCCCTCTTCAAAGGATCTTCTTTATGTAGCAGACAGAGATCCTCACAGAAAGACACAACTGGTCAAAACACAGAGAACAATTGGCAGGGAGATGACCAAGCCTATTGTTATGTCAGCTACACAGCCCCTGTACCAAAGGCTCAAGGAACATGGCAGAAGAGGAGACGGAATGATCGCCAGAGCCATCTGCTAAGAGAGAGAAAGAGAGAGCCTTCTATATATGACAAAGAAGCTATATTCATGGAATCTCAAAACTGATGGTTGCCTGTAAGACTTGAAAAATGACAGCACATTTGACATGCAACATAGATGGGGAAAATTTCAGAAGGTCCCATCCCTAGGTGAAGCGCTTCAGGTAATTAATGACCATAGAGAGAGGAAAATGTAGTTTGCTTCAGGAATGGTACCCCCCTGATAGATGATCCAATCCCAAGCAGTCATCTCTAAACACATATGTGTAAGAGCAACACCAAATGAGTTCCTCTCATCTCAGCATTTATAGAGTGTATTGATATGTATCAATAATAATTGAAAGATAAAAGGCCATGGATCTGAGGACTTGGGTGAGTCGTGTGAGGAGTTAGAAGGAGGAAAGGGAGGGACCCATGTATGAAATAAAAAAAAAAAAACAGGCAAAAAAATCCACTCTAAAAAGTAAGTAAAGACTCTTAAGATGAGGAATTAGACAAGAGTTAGAATTTTGCAATGGGAATAAAGAGAAACATCTTAGGAAACTAAAGAAAGCAATGTACTATCTGCTAATCAAGGTCACGGGGTAAGGGAGACACTGCAAAGCCTGAAAGGCCTCCGGTGCCCATGGGGTGGTGGAATTGCCATCGCATTCTTAGTGAAGTGACGGTGGCTAAAGAAACTGAAAATTTGAAGAGTTATTATAATAGTTGCCTTCACGACGCTATGGCCAAATCGCTGACAAAGCAATTTACAGGCCTGCTTATTCTGGTTCACACTTCAGAGGGTAACATAGTACATTGTGACAGGAAAGGCATGGTGGTTAAAAGTGTGTGGATGAATTCTATCTATAGCTTTTTTTTTTTCTATTTGCTGTTCACATAGAAACAAACGATCGAGTTTGAAGGCATATGTCTACCACTCAACTGGCAGTGAGAAGATATTAACATATACTAAAACAAGGAACAAGTTAAAACATGCAGGTCACAAGTCTCTTGCAGACTGCAGCTTCTAACTGGGTAGGACTGATCATTAGAAAGATCATTTGTATGGAAGGGGCTTAAGGCAGCTCCCTGTTACAAGTAGTTACCAGAGAGAAGGGCAATGGGGCAAAAAACAAGGCTAGTCTCAAACCCTCAAATCCTACCTAGATGATGCTACAACAGCCAGATAGTCCCATGTCCCCAAGCTCCCTAAACAATTCTGCCAGCTAGAACAAAGTGTTCAAACACAGGAGCATATAGAGAACATTTACATCCAACCACAAGCACCGTTGTCAAATAATAACTGTTTACCCTATCTGTAAATTTCTTCCCTCTCAAAGTATTTCTGAGATGCTGTTGACCTGGGCAACATGTAGGAAGATTGCCTCGGTCTAGACGCTGATAGATGGGTAACAGTGAGATGATGTGGCTTGCCTTTTACCTCATGATGGTTAATTTAAGATCCAGTGGGGATTGTGAGAGACTGGAGAACTGGAAAGGAATGTATAGGCAGAAATTATTAGTAATATTAGCAAAACCATGAATATTGAATGTTGACTCTGCCACAAAGGAGCCAGATACTACCATTAACATTTACAAGTGAGGATGCTTAGTGATAGAAAAAGAGTTGCTCCTGCCTGGGAACCGGCTGACAAGGAGATCTGAACCTATTATGTGTTTGAATTTAGTGCTGAATGTCTTAGTCATTGAGGTATACTGGCTTCCATTAGTGTTAAAATGACCGTTGAAAATAGTGAGTCTAGACATGCTTGCTGAGAGCCAGTGTGGAAGATAAATTAAATCCAAGCAGATATTCCGTAGCAAGACTAAGTGGTGACTTAGTTTGAGAACTAAAGCACAGGTGCTATGGCTTTTGGTCATGTGAGTTCACAGGTGCTGAGGGTGAGATCTTTATGGGCTTTATTGGGCTGGAAGTTAGACCAGAAGGAATCAAGACTCTGGCAGCCCTATGGTACAATGAATAAGATAAGGATCAACCAAATAAAATCAAATAAGATTGACCGAATTGTCCAGAGGTAATGGGAGATCAGGCTTGGGACTGCCCCAGTGAATAACATTTATTAATTTGGCAAATGTTTGCAGTACTTATCACACACCTGAAGCCACTGGTGAAGCCCGAGACTAACTACCTGCTCTCCTGAAACTAATTCTCTAGAACAAGTAATGGTGACAAACTGAATAGGGGTGTGTGTGTGTGTGTGTGTGTTTGTATGTGTGTGAGAGACAGAGACACAGACAGACACAGAAAGACAGACACACACGTTTGTGTGTGAGAGAGAGAGAGACAGAGACACAGAGACACAGACAGACACAGCAAGATAGACAGACGTGTGTGTGTGTGTGTGTGTGTGTGTGTGTGTGTGTGTGTGTGTGTGTGGTGGGGGTAATGGTATCAGACAATGGTGTTGGTTTGTTGTTATATACATCATAGGCTCCTGACCCTGAATTTCCTCTTTCAAGGAGAACGTTAATATATCTCAACATACAGTCCCATAACAGACGATGTTATATAATAGTCCATGCCATTCAGTACCCGTTATGTTTTCCTAAAAGTAGAATATCTGTCTACAGAGAAATATCAAGTCTGGCCAACATGATTTCATTTCACACCAGAAGACAGGCTATCTCTTAGGCACCACTTCAACCACTTTCTCTCCTCAGGGTGTGGAGACAGGAATGGATTTGGTTCACCGGATTTGCTCACTGCCTACTGTCAGATTGTTTTAGCTGAGATACTAAATGAGATGGTTGAAAGCCAATTTCTGGGGGATGCCTGGATTCTAATGCTCAGTATGCACTTTATTCTGCACTGAAATGTTTTTAAAACATCACCAATAAAGTAGGGACACTAAAGGAATGAATAGCCACCTTCCCCTCCAGTCCTGGGCAAAAAAAAATGTGTATTAGGCATGAAAACAGCTGACAATAGACTCCCTTTCAGTTCTAGTCCATCCTGATGGGGAAAAGCTGTGCCAACTCATGTGCGATTAAAGGATAAATTGGTCAAGATGTCTTGGGAGCTTGAACCCATGACCCGCTTCTGCATTGCCTTTCCGACTCTTTTGGCTCTAGTGATGTCCCTCATGGGTGTTGTCAAGACTGACAAAACTTTCTATTTCTTCCTGTTTAAAACCACTAAGTTCTTTAAAATCCCTGACAACAGAGACACTATTCTTTCTGGGCAAACCAGAGAGAATATCAACATGTTTTGTTTTATTTTTTTTCCCCCTGTAGATCCACTTCACCAATGCTCATGGAATACCTATGTGGCAGACATAAAGGCCTTAAGACACCAGGTCTTTGCAGTGCAGACAACGGAAAAACGTTTCTTCCCTCTGTGAACCTGAATTTGATTGCCAAAAACGGCTTCATCATCACTATGCCACTTTCATTCATGTACCAGTGGTTCTAGGAAATCCATATCTTTGTGGGCACTGAGCCCTACCTAATAAATCAGTAAGTCTTTTCATCGAGTGTCTACTGTGGCCTAAAAGTAGCATTCTCATAAATTATGATTTATGGCCCACTGGGAAGCTGGTATCAAACTCTAGATTTCTGCTTCCTCTGCTGTGCTGCTGTGCAGGGCTTCTCCTGAGATCAATAGAACGTCATCAGAGCGATGGTAGCAAGACATGGTATTGACATAGTATATAGTAAAATGTCTCTTCCCTTACAAAAGTCCCCAACTCTGTTTCAAATTATTATAATATTATAATCAACAGTGAGCACAGTGTTCATGAGACTTGTGAATGAAACCAAGGAACAAGGTTGGCTACCTTGATTAACCTGGCCAAAGAAATTCATAGTTTGCACTAAAAGAAACATTACAGAATTTCTAATTTATTTTTTCTTATTTGGCTTCAGGTATGTTCTAATTCATTTAAGAATGTCTTTATAGCACCTAGTAAAAATAGAATTCATTATAATTTTCAGTAACTATATGTTTGTTTTTCTGGCAGAATGGAACTGAATAAGAGCAAGCAAAGACCTTCAATAAGACACCAGCAACAGCCCATGCAGGAGCAAACTGGGAAATGGATTTGCGCTGCTGAACAACCATCAAGTTCTGTGGAGTAGAGTAATCATCTTGTTAAGATGTAAAAGTAGTGGTTTGAGTGTCAATTGAGCTGTAGGGTATTTTTGCTAGGGGTCATGAAGACACATGAGTCAACAAGGCATGAATGTTTCTAGGACCAACCCTTCTGGCAGATGGCTACTTGCACAGCTCTGAATCTATCCGGAGGCGGGGGGGGAAGCAATGTTTATTGTATTTATTCAATATTTCATCATTAGACAGCTTGCAATGGCCCACCATTCTTTGGGCTCATTAAGTCCCATTACAAACTTAAAAGCCAATGTATTGGCTGCTCAATCCATTCATTATTTCCCTGTATGGCTCTCTGCTCTTTGTGAATGTAGGAATTTTGCTTGATATCTGAATATTTGGTCTTTGTTCATCTTTTCCATACACTGTAAAATAACCTATTAAGGTGACTTACTTATTCTATTTTTTTGTAAAAATTTCTTTAATTTTCTCATTTTACTTTCAACATCGCCCTATGTGACTAGTTTTCTGAAAGCAGACCTTAATCATCATTAACTAACTCTACCCATGGTGTGTGAGAATAATACAGGAAGGCTAATGCTCAAAATTGTAGCTGAGTATATGGCACGCGCGAGGCTGAATGGTGGCATCAATATGGTGTGTGGGTATTTATGAGGCTCTTTAGACCATGACCCTGGTTGTGGCTTTCCATGGAGGGGCCCAGTTACCCCAGAGCAGAAGAGGGTGATGTGTGTCATTCATGTCATAGTGGAAATGTTCGTGTGACACAGAAGTCAAAGCCCACTGAGTATTCTCCTAATATGAGGAGCCTTGTGGAAAGAACAATTTAAGGGGGGCAATGGGCAGTGGAACAGCAGACAGGATGCAGTGCCCCCAGCTTGAGGGAGCATGCTCAGGGTTGGCTGGTGGCCAGGGGTGGGCTGTTTCTGAGCCTGCCCAGGGTTGTGAGTAGCTGAAGAAAAGTGGTGATGGACACACGGACATTTTCCACATCAAGGTGGTTTGGTTTGGGGAAAGCAAAGACAGTTCCTGGTAAAACATAAACTTTGCATTCTGCATTATGAATATTCTGCCTTATTCCAGAACCTTGGTCACATTGAGTAACTTTTTATCCAGATAGTTGAGAACTTAAAAGTGTCATGAAAACAATCAAGCAACTCTGGTGCCAAGAAAGGTTCAACAGTAAATCTTAGTGGCGGCCTCCTCTTTCCTAGCTAAGACAAGAAAATTTCGTACCGTACTTCTGAATAAAAATTGGAAATGGAAATGTACATTTAATGAATGGGGAAAACGTTCATTTTTGCTCACTTGGCTCTTTAGACATATGAATAATTTAAAATCATCTTCATTATTAATCAGTGCTCACAGAGATTTAGTGACTGACAAATATTTCATTGTAAAAGTAGGAGAAACATGATGAGATGATTAAAAACTCAGCAGCATGCAAAAGCCTCTCCTCCCCTTCCCTCTCCTGGGAAGAAGATGGCAGTGCTGATGGAGATGAAGGTCCAGTGGAAGTGTAAGGAAGAAAAGAAGGAAGGAAGGAAGGAAGGAAGGAAGGAAGGAAGGAAGGAAGGAAGGAAGATGGGAGGGGGAAGAGAGGGATACAGGGATGGAGCAAGGGAGGGGCTCCACAAAAAATAAAGCCAGGCCAATTTGTAGGGAGAATTTGCTATACAAAGGACTATGGCTTCTCCACCTTGCTTCAGGGTTATAATCAGGGCAGCTGTGTGACTCAAGGGGCAAGGATGATCAGACGTCATCATTAGCAACCATGACAAAGGGAGGTCTCTGAACTGAGAGAGAAGCAAACATAAGCAAGCGAAGCCAGAAAAATTGTCACCAGTTTTCAGGTGGCACTGTAGAAACAGGACACAAGGAAACTGACTTATCACAGAAGAGTTCTAGTCAAAGCATATGCTTACACACCACGTTTGTGTTTAACAACATGGCCTCATAAATCATCCTATAGAAGGTGTCTGCAGTGCTGTATGTGCTTACTAAAGGCTCGGTGAATTCTGTCAGGTCTCCAGGAGTTCGTAGCCAAACCTAAAGAGTCATTCACTTTTCAAGCTCTACCTGGAAGCTTCCAGAAAAACTCCAGTTCAGCAGATATGTAGTCTACTTTTGCTCCTGCAACCAGCTAGGATATGGGCTCCATGTGGTCCAGCATATTTTCGTAGTACAGAAAGAGGCATCCAAGAATATTGCTGTCTTTAGCTAGAATGCATGAGGCTTGGAAGAATAAAGGATGCAGGATGAAGAGCAGGATAGCGATTAGGTGTTGCAAAGACGAGAAGAGTACCAACTGAAGACAAGCAGCTAAAGGCCATCTGGACAGCAAAAAAAAAAAAAAAAAAAAATGCGTGCGCCTTCATTTCTTATGGCAGTAGGGCAGAGGGTAGAGGGTACAATTATATAAACTACCTAAAAGGAGAATCAGGCAAACGTCTCACAGCTGCTTATCCACCCACCTACTCCTCTATCTATCCATTCACCCATTTTATAAATATTTATTCTTATGGTACCTTGGACACCAAAGTTTGCAACATGTCCTCAATTGCTTGACATATTCTTTTGATACTTCTCTATTTTCTTTTTAGTAGAGTTCTCTTTATTGACCCATCAAAGGCTTGTTTGGGAGATTTTGTTGCCAAGGATAGAAGTCCAAGGATGGGCAGTAAGCACACAGGAAGCCAAATGGAAACAAATTCAATGTGGTCACTACTCGGCTACTGCTCTTTTCTTGGTAATGAGTTTACAAGTCATCTCTATTCACTATCTCCAATTCTGACTCTTTTCCCTTTTCACTGCCTTTCTGCATTCTTTTTTCCCTTTCAGTTCTGGAGGTGAAAACCAGAACCTCATATGTTCTGGGTAAATTATTTTACCACTGAGATACAGATCTGGTCCATTTCTCATTAAACACAGCCAGTTGAGCTTTCGCCTACACTATTACACCCAAACCACTTTTAATAAAGATATCAACTCCCACCTTCACATCATTAAAACTCGTGATTTATTCTATACTTCTCCTTGATACATGTCCTCCATTAGCTCCCATGAAGTCACGTGATCTTTTATTTCAACCTCCACCCTCTCTGTCCTCTATCTGTGTGTTGTAGTTGGAGTTCTCTTTGAGCTACCAACCAGCTCCCAAATAAAGACACAGAGACTTGTTATTAATTATGAATGTTTGGTCTTAATTTAGCTTCTCCCACTACCTCCTTTAACTTAATTTAACCTGTTTCTATTCATCTGTTTTAACTTCAGGTTTTTTACCTTTCTTTCAGTCTGTATGTCCTACCTTCCTGATTTATTCCTCCCTGGCTGGCTGGCTGGCCCCTGGCATTTCCTTGGTGTCTCTTTTTCTTTCTCCCCTAGAGTGCAAATTCCTCCTCTACTTACTTTCCCTACCTGGAAGTCCCCTGCTTCAGTCAAGGACTGTTTTTCATGCCCCAGTATTTGCTTTGGCTGTATCACAGGCTGGGTGTACTCTTTTGCAAGAAGCTTCATGCTTAACCTCCTTCCCCTTATGAAGTCTTTGCTAAAATGCCCCTCCTGTAAAACTGTCCCTGACGATCATTTAATAGGACACTACTATCATTTAGGAGTTTCACTCTGCTCCTTTCTTTGCATATAGCTCTTCACTTTCTAAATGTGCCAAGCGATTTACTGAGCTGTTATTTATGATCTATTATTTGCCTCTCCCAGTTGGACTGTAAATTTCACACAGATGAAGATTTGGGTTTGTTTTGCTCAGTGTTTCATCCCACGTGTCAAGAATGGTGAGCAGTATTTTATACACGCTCAGGTGTTGAATAAATGAGGGTGCAAATAACCCAGATGTTGTGTAAGGAAGATCAAGAATTCCATAGCAGACATCTGGCCCCAGGGGGGAGTTGGTGAAGCACAGACCTGAGGGCCTTTCACCTCTAAATCACCAGCGCTGTGTAGTACATTTGATGTTAAAAATGATTGATCAGTTATCACAGGATAAAACTTGGCTTCATTAGTGATGTTCTTGATCAGAAAGGCCCAGTGCAAAGCACACTTATGAAGCTATGAGATCCTGCTGACCTCATGTAGCAAAAGAATGAAGAAAGAAACATAATTTCCAAAACTATCAGCTGAATCAGAGCTTAGCTCTCTATGGATGCACTGGTCATGCACACATTTATAATAACGTGCCATATCTCAGAATCAACCCCAAGCAACAAAGAACTGCGCAATGAGTAATCCCATTCGTGTGATGTCCTGGTAAAAGCGGGAAAATAAACACAAAGAATAGACCAGCAATTGCCACATGTTAGCACAGGAGAAGAGGCTAACAGTCAGTCAGTTCAAGGAAATTCTTTGGGGTGTTAGGACTGGCCTGTCTCCTGTTTTGCATGCTTGTGACAAGAATCCCTGCATATATTAAGCTTCTCAGCACTGTGAACCAGAAAAAAAAGTTGAATACCACTACATGTAAATTTGTTTAAAATGACATCCCCGTTTACAAGATACTGCTGATGCGCTGCTAAAATCTAAGCTGGAGGCCACATGCTTATAAATTTGAAAGAAAGCGGAAGCTTAATGGTCCCTGGGCTCCTCATGATGCTTGCACTGAGCATCTTTAGACTATCAAGGAGGACTCCTCTGGGTCCAGATATTTACATTTGTCCGGTCACGCACTATTTGGCAATGGAAAGTTCTGGGTATGTGTTTGCTCTACAGTGTCATTTGTCAGAGGTGGCTGGGCGTCTCTCTGTGTGTTGTCAGCTAACAAATAAAGGAGGTATACAGAAGTCATCTGCATGGCTGTTGTTATCACAACAGGCCTGCTGTTCTCAGTGACGGAATGGCATGTGCTTACTTAGATCTGCCTTTAGACGTCCCCGACTTTGGGTTCCTATTAACTGGCTCTTTTGTATGAGGCTGGCTTCCTGAAGCTGCATTGTGTTTGATATTTGCTAAAAGTGCAAGCTTTTGTCTTTTACAATCCCTACTTACCCCACCTCACATTTTTCTTCTATTTTAATTCCAAATTAATATGTGCTATTAATTTATCTTCAAATAAACCTCATTTTGCTTGTTTCAAAGTTATTGCATTTATTAGTATGATAATCCCTTGTTTTGTATATTTCTTACAGTCTGCCAGATAGATTTTTTTCTGTGCAGTATCTTTTCATCTCATAATAAGAAATGAATTGACATTCAGGTAGTATCATTTTCATTTTAAAATTCTGACTCAGAGGTCTAAATTGCTTAAGTAACTTTCTCAAGGTCACATGACCCATCAGCCAAGCAGTGCCAGAATTAGATTCCATTAAATGCCTGAGATCAGTCATCTTCGCTTATTTTATGAAAAATGAATTCTCACACCATCCTGTGCCACTCTGAAATCTATCAGCATACAATCACGTTCTTTGCCTTGTCCTTTAAAATGTGGGTGAATACTAAGTGACATAGACGTTTGACTCAATTACCATATGAAATTCCATATGCTTTTCAGCACCAAACTACACTTACGTTTTTATTTATACTGCCAAGAGGCTCTCTTGGTTAAGTGTTGTAGAATGCCCTGATCACCAAAACTGCACCAATTTTATAGGCTGACTTCTAGACTTTAGTAGGTTGTGGAATTGTATGTCCATATAACATACCATCTATAATTCCTTCTGATTAGTGGGCAGGTGTTTTTGGCCTGTGATGTGTTTCTGTTTGGTTAGGGGGTTTAAAAGCCAATCAAGTTCTCTTGAAAGCAGATTCTTCAGTAGCAAATGGCTTTTGGAGGGATGTGAAGAAACTGGGTTAGGGTTTGGGTTCCTTGCTTGCTCCTGAAGCCTATCAGAGGTACTGTTTCCCCAGAGGACGTGCCATCATAACATATGCTTTGAACATGCTTTATACTGAAGCCACAAAGACCCATTTACCATCATCTGACAACTCAGTTTGATTCAACTTTTTCCTCTCCTGGTCAGGAGGATTCTCAGGAATGACTGAGAAAAGCTAGGGATAAAAACAATGTGGCAGACACGTACATCCCACAGAAATGCGTCGTATAGCCCTTTGGCTCCTCCTTCTTCCCTCTCCGTCCTCTTCAGGTTATATGTCTGTGTCCATGGCAGACCATGCTAGCTCCTGAGATTTGAGCACATCAGACCTCTTCTAGTTTATCCTCTTGCTTCTGTTTGTCTGCGACTGTTCCCTAGGCATGGTATTTTATTGTTCAAAATGTGGTTCAAGCGATGCCATCCACCTCATTTCTGAGGGGACAGAATCAATTGCACTTTTTACTCTGGGTCCCACCTTCTGCACAGCATCCTTCCAGCTCCTTACTCCACACTTTTAACATAAGCCACTGCCTGGCAGATGAGAAATCCCTAGGTTACTGGTTACTATATATGTCTAAGTTTTCATCCGATATCCAGGAAATTACCAGATGATTGTGAAATGCCTGGTAAATATTTTTGATTTCATAAGTAAATACTATTTTATAAATCATACATAGTATTATAATGGAGGAAACAAAACCAATGAAATAGACATGCCGATTCTATAACAATGAATGAAACTTGCTTTGGGGAATCATCTGCCAGAGTCCACTCAGGACCCCTGGTTAGTGAGTCACCTGGTCTGTGTGGTAATTTCTCCCTACAAGATAATCTGTTCAGAAGCACACACATTGTGTCCTTTCACTGATAAACTCACCAGAGTCTATTTGACTGGTTGTCCAGCTTCTGTGTGCCTCTGTGTGTGTGTGTGTGTGTGTGTGTGCTCACACATGCTTAACTGTGTCAATTCCATCATTTGACAAATATGCATCATTCTAGAATGTGTAATTCTCATTGATCTTGAAGTATACCTGCAGAGAGAACTTCTCCTCCCTCTGTGCTCCGTCTTTGCCTTTGGGCGTCTGTCATATCCCAGGAGTGTCCATAGCCCACCTCCTGAACGCATGGTTTCTTAGCTTTGTTTTCCTAACAAGGCCTAGCAGAGTGGACAGTGAAACATTATGAATTAAAGTGATATTCAATTATAAAAACGTCATCTCTCTATCCTGAGATGCCTTCCATCTTTTAACAGCTCATTTTCCAAATTTGTATTAAGGTGTTTTTTATCTTAAACTTGATCTAACCCAATTCAAATAGTGCAGTGAAATTATGGGAAAGGAATGTATAAAACTCAGTTGGTTGTTCAGATTTATTTTCCTTCAAATATTCAATTTAGTTTGAAAGAATTGAATTCATTTGCCATGTTCTCTTTGGGAAGCATTGTGAGAAGTATAATTTAAAGCCGCACTCTCTTCTGCATGGCCTGTGCAAGAAATAAAGGGGGCTCACAATGTGTATTTCTCCTATAATGAGGGCTCTGTTCTATCTGTCTGCCTCTGTGTGAAATGCTCCTTCACACAGAAAGTTAAAACTAAAACGACTCAAAATTCTCCCAGGGCCTAGACCACTCCTAGGGAGTAAATGAAGCATCTTTTCATGCTTAACTCTTTCAGACCCTAAAACACTTTGGGAAACCATTTGTTAATGGTTCATGAAACCCAATTTTGCTGTCAAAGCTGTCTGTCTCATCAGCTGGGGGTGGGGGGTAATCGCTCCAGACTTTTCTTTTTCCAAATTAAAATACCTAGGTCAGATTCTAGCAGCAACAACAGAAACCCCTGTATTTCTCTGTCTACTGCTCTCTAAAAAGGGCTGTAAAAGCAATTCCCTAAATAGTAAAACTCTACTACCTAAACCCAAACAAAAACGCTCACCAAAACCCACAGAGAATGATCAGCCTGAGGGACCAAACTAGGGGAGGAGGCAGAGGAGCATGGCTAAAAGGAGGACATTGTGTACAAGGCACGCTGAATATTTTCTTGGCCTACCCAGCAAATTCAAAGGAGCAACACAACTGAACCCCAAGAGGAAGGATTCTTATTCTCATTCTTTTTTTTTTTTCGCTAAAGAGTTTTGA
The DNA here is from genome assembly GCA_004026605.1 of Ondatra zibethicus. Classification (NCBI taxonomy): domain Eukaryota; kingdom Metazoa; phylum Chordata; class Mammalia; order Rodentia; family Cricetidae; genus Ondatra; species Ondatra zibethicus. The sequence goes on from PVIU01004612.1 coordinate 120,620, forward strand.
ATCAAATTATCCCTTTCAAATTCTAAAACACAGTAGAGACTTCAAAAAGACTTTATGGAGTAGCAGGGGTGGGGGGAATATTATTCTAACTCACTGGGATTTAACAACCACTAAGAAAATTCTATTTTATGTGTCCAGGTCGAATTTACCTTCATCGGGAGAAATGAAGTACGGTAAGATTTTGGGGGTGAGCCCAAAGAGGGGTGGGCTGGAGAATTGCAGACAGGAGGGCCAAGAGAAGGTAGGGTCACTAAAGGAAGACACTCTCCAAGAAACAGAGCATAATTTTAGATTCAGGATAAGTACTGAATACCAGACACGCAATAGATTATTATCCAGTCTCTATTCATGCATCTCAGGAAATTGATTTCCAGATCCTGAATTCATAGCTATCTGCTTTTATGTAATGTCACCTTCCTGTGCTCTAATGACTAAGATGAATGTGCCCAGCCCTGGCTATTTTGATTAGTCATTTCCTTATTTGGCTCTGACATTTCCTTATTTGTACTCGGTAACAGTGTTGGGAGGCTCAATGCAAGAGAGATGCTGTATTCAGAAAAGTGGTAATGATGTGAGTCTTTTGACAGACTTCCAGGTAGCAAATTATTAGGTTCCTTTTCATACTTTTAGAAGATTTACTTCATTCTAAAAATATCTTCTCTAGTATCTTTAGGGTGTGTGTAGAGGGATGTCTTTTTGTCTGTGTATGTGAAAATTGTTAGATACATACAACCCAACCTGGATTGCTATAATGTCTTCAAGGTAGAACTCCAAACAGTTGCTGATGAGACTCAGCCTCCCTTCACCCGTAACCAGGGCACAAGTCTGGTAGACCCTCTGGAGCCCTGGGAAATGCTTTGTTCAATTATACTGGGGATACAAATAGAGTTGGCCTGCTTAATCTCAAAGCATATTTCATTTTTAATTTTTTTGTGTGCATGGATGCTTGTGTGTGAATGTGTAGGTATGTATATGCATGTTCATGTGTGTGAGGGTAAACATACAAATGACTATACATGCATGTGAACAGCATTAGGTGTCATCAGGCACTGAGCACTTGGATGTTTTCCCCCCAGTCAGAACTCTCACTATCTGAGGGTTTGATGAGTATATCAAGCTGACTGACTAGTGAGCTGGGGTCTGCCTGTCACTGACTCACCAGTGCTGGGATTACAAACCCACAGGGCTGTTCTGTTTTCACATGGGTTCTGGAAATTGAACTTAGGTTTGTGGCTATGCGTGATGTGCTGGCTGGTTTTGTGTCAACTTGACCCAAGCTTGAGTTATCTGAAAGGAGGAAACCTCAATTGAGAAAATGCCTTCATAAGATCAGGGTATAAGACATCTTATTTTATTTTATTGTTTTTGCTGTTTGTTTGTTGTTTGTTTGTTGAGACAGGGGTTTTCTGTGTAACTTTGACTGTCCTGAAATTGCTTTGTAGACCAGGCAGGCTTTGAACTCACACAGATTGGTTTGTCTCTGCCTCCCAAGTGCTGGCATTAAAGGTGTGTGTCACAACTGCCCTGCTATAGGGCATTTTGTTAATTAGTAATCACTGGAAGAGAGCTCAGTCCACTGTGGGTGATACCATCCCTGGACTGGTAGTTTTGGATTCTACGAGAAATCAGGCTGAGCAAGCCATGAGGAACAAATTAGTAAGAAGCACCCCTCTGCATCAGCTCCTGACTCTGGGTTCCTGCTCTGTTTTGAGCTCCTGTCCTGACAGTTTTCAGTGATGAATTATGATGTCAAAGTATAAACTAAATAAACCCTTTCCTCCCCAACTTGCTTTTGGTCGTGGTGTTTTGTCGCAGCAATAGAAACCCTAAGTCACATGGCAAGCACTTTATCAACCTGAACTCTCTCCCTGGCTTCTCCTGTGGCATCTTAATGGCCCAAGGCAGGAGACCCTTCTAATAGAACCCAGTTCTCCACATGCTTCCTTCCTGGTAATACCACCATGAAGAATAGAAAGACAGTCTTACTGGCATCCTTATGACTTAACAGTTATAGTCACGATATTGAAATAGATGCTGCAAATTAGCTTCATTTAAATATCTATCAATTTATTGTGCAGTTTGTTCATGCTGACCCCATGTCTCTTTAAAGAACTTTCCTCTCCCTATACGTGAACTTAGCAGATGTGGAAATCAGAATTACTTGTACATTTTAGATCACCATGAAGCCATTTTCACCCTGACTCTTTCCTCAGGAGAATAATCACTTCAGACACTTCCAAGTTCCAATAAGAACACTGATAAGATGGCTTCAGGAATCCAGAACTTGAGGACTTCTTCTATCCCCAAATAATCATTGAGAAATTCAAAACACATCTTTCTGAAAGAGCATATACTACCTCTCACAATACTGAAAAGGAATTTCTTATGAATTAATGCAGTGATAAATACTGCAGATATAGCCCTTCAATATATAGTAACATGGTGTTTTCTAATTAGGACGTGGCAAGATTCTCAAACACAAAGTCTTTCTTTCATATTAAGAGCCAGAATTAGAAGGATGTGTAAAAGACAACACTAACTTGGGCATGTTCTCTCATCATGTATTTTCAATGAAAGCTGACTAACTTTTGTTTAGAAAGTAATAGAATTATGGAGTAAACCTCACTGAAATAACAAATTGGTTGGTTGTCCTGTAAGCCCAGGAGTAACAAAAGTTTCCTTTCGAGTTGTTACTGTTTAGGATATCACAGAAAATGAAAACACGATACAAAGACAATAGCTCTGAGGCGTGGAACTTGGTTTTGGTTTTTTTTTTTTTTTTTGGATCAAATGCAATTTATATTTCACTGGGAAATGAAACAATTTTTAGCTTTTGGATTCCCTAAATTGAAATGATCATGAATCTGAGAAGTAACCCACAGAGTTACCGGTCCTGCTTTGAGGGCAGCCCTGGTGAATGAAGGGTTCAGTGGGATTGGTATTCATTTCCTGGGGACCTAGGCATGTGCGCAGTTTGGGGCTGTTACTGGTATCTTTTCATTGGGAGTTGGGGGGAAGGGCCAGGGAAGAAGGGAGATGAGCTGGGCAGTTTGGTTAACATATGGTACACGACTGGGAACTGGTGGAACAATAGTATTAACGGTTAATTGATAATTTGGTTCCATGTCCCGAATCTTTTTCCTTTAATTTTTTTTCCCATTGACACAGTAAATGAGGGCAGTGAGAGACTATTAAAATGCTGAGCGTGCTGAACCTACAGGTGAGGCGTTCCTTACCTGAGCTCAATATGGCCCACAGAAGACAAAGCCAGTTCCCGAGTTACCAAAGCTGCCAGTTTGCAGATGGACACTGAAGAAGGGCGGTCTTTTAGTGGCGAGCAGGATGAGGCAGAGCGTCCTGCCTTGGGTTCTAATTCCCGAGACTTCAGAAAAAGACCCTTTCCGATTATGAAGTTATGTATGTCAGTTTGCCCATCCAAGCCACTTGTTCAAGGAGCGGCTGGGGAGTTTGGGAGATTGGACAGAGGGTGAGCTGTACTCTTAGGGTACAAAGTCTTGGAACTTTTTTTACTTTGAACCCCAAAACTGCAAGTTCCAGGGTTCAGTTACTGACAAGACAAATTCCATTGAGTTAGTTCAAGGGTTGAAAGACCCCACAAGCCAGATCTCAGATTAACATTCTTTTTTTATTGATTTTATTGAGCTATACATTTTTTTCTTCTCCCCTCCCCTTCAACCATCTCCCATGATCCCCATGCTCCCAATTTACTCAGGAAATCTTCTTATTGGAGCAGTGATTT